>SNQJ01S0017999.1:66303-84059 GCA_010110895.2 Picea sitchensis | reverse complement strand
AACATGGTACTTTCTATTATATAAAAATCGATGTTTTCACTTCCCTTGTTCCAACAATAGATAATATGCAAACATTTTTGGTCAATGCAAAATTTAATACCAGGTCAACGATTTATCGATCACTATAGTCCCTCTTTGCCTACCACAGGGACTAATAAGATGATGTTACTCGTCACATATGATGAACATGGAGGATTCTTTTATCATTTCCCGACTCAAGCAACTCATGTGCCCAATCTAGATGATATAGTTAGGCATGAGTGTTACTACTTTATCTTCAACTAGATTGGAGTTTGCATGCCAACCATTTTGATATTTCCCTATATTGAAAAGGAAAAGGATATGTCACCATAATTATATTTTATTTTGTTCACATTTCCTTTGGAATCTTTCTTATGTAGATCTACATGATAGGAATATAGATATGGAATATAAGTACACCTTCTTGTTTTGGCTCCTTTAGTAAGGAACATGTAGCATTAGTTATGATACCATGTAGAACTAGTTTTCTATGTATGCCATGACAAATTTAGGATACATTACACATATATTCACACGTATTCAAAAAGATGTGGAGAGAAGAAATTAATTACACCAAGAGAAGTGAAACACTTTTACAGTTAAAGGTGGAAACAATGTCCATGTCAATGGGTAATGATGGTTAATGATAATGAAATAAAAAAAATATTATTTATTTATTTTAATTAGTTACCATAACATAATAAATTAGCATATTTTTTTTAAGTAAAGATTTTTTAAGTTTCGAAAGATTTTCACATGGGATTTTTATTATCCCTTTCAATGATTAATAAATCTAAAGTTACGAAGTTCTTGTTTTCTTATCCATTTATATGTCATATGTTTATATGTCAAAATTTATTTTCAAAATAAGAATTATAAATCACCTTTCAACAATCATTATTTTATGATTTGATTTTAATCATATTCTAAGTGGGATGGATAATGACAATGTTTCATGGTTGTTTTTGTCTTCATATTGTATTTTGTTTTTAAAGGTAGTGGGTGGATAAATTATTATATAATATTTATTAGTTTACTATCATCTTCAAATTTGGAAAGAATTATAAAATTATTTCTATAGAAACATATTGGAAACAATTTTTAATCAACAACATAAAGTATACTAAAAAAATTGATGTTTTTGGACACTTAATGGAACCAAGTTAGTGTTAGAACAAAATATCTATCATTGGTAGTTATGAGAGTAGATTTATTATAAGGTTGTAGTCTCAAAAATACCCAATCACGGTCCTCAAATTGTCTTTCACTTCGATGTTGATATGCTTGTTTCTTTATCATGTTTTGTGTTATTTTCATGTTTTTCTTAAGAATGTCAATGTTTGCTTAGTCTTTTCCATATGTGACTCTATTTCCTCAACTTTGGAATGGTGCTACAAAAAATATGATATTATCCATAAAGGGATTTGAATGGGGAAATCTTAGTAGATGTTTGATAGGTGGTATTGTACCACCATTTTGATAGAGGAAGCCACTTCACATATTGTGATTGCTTGTTTGAAGAATATTAACATAGATAACCCTCTAAACATGTGTTAAATGTTTTTGTTTGACTCATATTTCATAATTATTTCAAAAAAATTCCTATGAATTTTGGATCTTTTTCACTTACTATTACATTAGGAATATCATCAAGTCTATGAATTTCCTTCACGGGCACTTCTTCCATTTGACTTGTCGTATATGTACTTTGAATTACAAAAACAAGTACATATTTTGTGAGTCTATCCACAACAAAAAACATGCATCATTTCCTTATTATTTCAGTAAACCTATGATGAAATCCATTGATACCAATTTCCATATTTGATTAGGTATGTGTGAAGGCTGAAGTAACCCTAGAATTTTACCATTTCTTATTTATTTCTTTGGAAAACATGACATTCTTTTACAAATTTTAGAATGTATTTCTCCATTCCTTCCCCAAGAAAATCTTTTTTCATCCTTTCATATGTTTTAAGGAACCCTATATTTCCTACCTTTGGAGAGTCATGAGAATCTTATAATATTTGTTGCTTCAACTTTGATTGATAACATACTAATATTCTACCATTGTACCAAAGAATACCTCTCTTCCATTCCTAATGTTCCATATATTTCATCCCTTCCTTTATCCATTGTATGTCCTATCTAATACTATTTTTCCATTGATGGTGGGATTCTTCTAACCACACTAGAATGGAATATTTAATGTAATATAAACTTGAGGCTTCATCCATTCGGGAAAGGGCATCTGCAACCACATTTTCCTTCCCCTTTTTGTAGATTATTTGAATGCCAAACCCTTGCATTTTTTCTACCCATTTTTTTTCTCTTTTTATAAAAATATTTCCTCCAAAAAGTACTTTAGGATATAATTATATATCATGACTTTAAAATTCTTCCCAACGAGATACTATCACCATTTTTGTATTACATGTAAAATTGTTGTCATTTTTTTTTATATGTAGATTTCATCAAGTCTTTTCCCTTTAATTGTTTACCTTCAAAATCCAATGGTCTCCCTTTTTGTGTCAATACTACTCCAATTACTTGTACATATGTATCACATTTGAATATGAATGATTTTCCAAAATTAGGTGCTTCCAATACTAGTGTATAAGAGCCCTTCCCTTGAAAAAATATGACCCAAATATTCTACTTCTTGTTTCCCAAAAGAATAATTGGATTCTACTACATACAATTGATTGTTCTCAAGAATTTCCACCACTTTATCCAAATGTTTAATGTGGTATTCCCATGATTTTATATAAATAAGTATATCATCAAATAAAACCAAAAAAAAATTATAAGATAGGGTCAAAAAAAATTCATAAGGATTTGAAAAGTAGAAGGATATTTAGTCTACCCAAAATGTATGACCAAGAACTCATAATGCCCATCATGAGTTCTAAAATTTGTTTTGGGAATGTCATATTTTCTTAACATGATCTAGTGGTGTCATAGCATCCATTTCCACCATATATGCATTATTTAATTCTTTAGAATTTTCCATGTCCTACTTGTAGACACCAATTCCCTATACCTCCTATGGATTCTTCAAACAATAACTTTTGTTGACTTGTACACACCCTAACAACTATGCAAGGTGTGTATACGCTTGTTTTCTTAAATAAAGCCAAATAAATGTAATATTTTCTAAAAAAAACAAATTTTGAATAATTAAGTGTTGAGTTACGGGTTTGTCAATTTCCTAACTCCCTTTTACCCATACACAACTGCATACAACCACTCCAACCAATTGGATATGGTATAAATTGAGCATGATCTATGAGGAAAACAATGTCAATACTTGAAGCAAAGTTGTGCTAGATAGATTCCTCCTTGTCTGCATGCCCTTGTAGTACCTCTGTTGTTTCATATCCTCAAACCCATAAACCATCACTTCCATCCCTTTCCATGCTTACCATATATGACCAAGAAATTTCCCTTGATCTTATTTGAGTTTGTCTAAGAATGGGAGTCGTAGTTTCACTTTATAATTAGTAGTCTGGGTGGAGGGACTTGGAATATATTTGATGAGTAGTGTCGTTGCATGTGTAGGCGATAACTACCCAAAATTTGTTGTCAATTAGTAAATATAATTCATTCCTTTGAAATTCTAGTATTCTTTGTATATGTTCATTATGTTTGACTATCATTTTACTTAGAAAACTAGTTGTCGCAATTATTTATGTTTTTGATTAAATTCGTAGAAGTTAGTTATGATTTGAAAGTTTTGCATGTTGATAAAGGAGTAAATTGGAAGGAGTACGATGAATTTTATCCTCTCAGTATTCATCAAACGTAGGACACCTGGTATTTCATCCTTCCTTTATCATTACTAGTTAGTTATTTTATTAAATTAGTTATAGATTTCTATTTTCCTTCTTGTGAAGCAATTTGTGTTGAGATTCAACAAGAAGATCCTAGTGAGAATTATGCACCTACACTAGGATGGAGCCTCGGTCTATTTTTAGGTGGAAGTCTATTTTTAGATGATGAGAAAATTATATTTATAGATGATGTCTATTTTTAGATGGTGAGTGAATTCTATTTATAGATGTATGTCAACTATTATTATCCCTTAATGATAGTTGGAAAATAAATATTAATCTATTCTCAATGAGCACTTGGAAATAGTTAACTGAAGTGGAAAATCAGTTAGCTATAGGAAATTCAAGTTCAAAGGTTGACTGGTGGGACATGCAAGTCGAATTAGTTGTAACTGAGTGATTTGAAGTTGTAACAGAGTTATATGTGTAGTTATGTGAGTTGTGAAGTAGTTTAACTCAGTTAAGTGAGTTAAGCTCAGTTGTACTAGTTGTAACTGAACTTACACTAGTGAGAGATCAGTGAATTAATTAATAATTAATTTGCAATCAGTGATCTCACATGCAACTGACCATTTACCATTGTTAACTACATGCGTGCCAGATCCAGCAAAGACCAAGTTGAGATAACAGGTGAAAGGGACAATTTGACTATCAATTGTGACATTAGTGAGTGCACTCATGCAAACACACCCACATTGGATATTCCCATGAGGATGGCATAGCCTAGGAAAGAGGAATTCATTCATTGGAGGGATTTCCATTAGCAGTGATTGCACAGAGGAGACAAGTTGTCTGAAAGCAATAAATTGGCACATGAATTTGTCAATTTTTGTATAACAGTGTGAGACGATTTTATATTGTACTGAGATCTCCTGGATTAGATTTTTGTATGATATTGTTTCATGATCCATGATATATACATAATATATTATAGTGGGGTTTTTATCTTTATGATTTCCTGGTAAAAACATTTGTGTTATGTGTGATTGATCTTTCTGTGTTATGTGTGATTGGCGATCATGTTTTAAATTCTGCAAGAATATTTGTAGAAGCGATTATGTATTTAGCAGTGGCATATAATTATTAGATCAGGAGAATCCATGAAATACAAAATTTGTATTAAAATTTATACATGGTATCAGAGCACAGGAAATTGCAGAAGCTGCGTTTGTGATTGGATAGAATTTGAATTCGTAGAAAGACTTTCTTGGTGCTACAACTTATTCAATATCGAAATGGCTTTCAATGGTTTTAGGTTAGAGTATGCACTCGAGGGTAGCTCAAACTACATTTATTAGAAGGACAGGATGGAGGTAGTACTCGAAGACAATGGCTTGAAGGAATTCATTGACAAATATGTTCCTAAGTCAGATGTTGCAGAGACTGTAAATCTTGATGCATGGAAAAAGAAAGTGGAAAAAGCGATAAGGATTCTATTAGAGGGAGTACAAGACCACATTTTCTCAAACCTCCATGGGAAATCCACACCATATGCAATGTGTAAGACTTTGATGGATCTATTCCAAAAAAACAATGACCATAGGAAATTGTTTCTCAAAGATAAACTCAAGAAGATCAAGATGGAGAAGGGCGACTCCATTCCAAAATATCTCACGAAGTTTGTCCAATGTTGGGATGAGTTGGGGAGTGTGGGAATAACAGTCGTTGATGATGATTTGGTTAGATTGGCTCTCCTATGACTTCCCAAAAATTGGCACAATTATCAAGACTATGTCAATGGAAGGGAAAAATTGCCAGATTGGGAATGACTATGGTTGGATTTGGTATAGGAGGAGTTGAGGAAGAAGACTAGAGATGGCTCTTCATCAAAGAATAATGATGAAGAGGATTTTGATTTTGTTTCCAAGGCAAGGAAAGGGAAGAGAAATAAATTCCATTCAAAATATGAGTCTAAAGGCAAGAAGTTGGATTTGTCCAAAGTGAATTGTTTCACTGTCACGAACATGGGATCTCACTACTAACTGTCCCCGGAAGAAGAAGAACAAGAAGGTTGTTGGAGTTGTAGCTGGTGAGGCCCTTTCCTCGCAATTGGAACTTGTCTTCTCCTTGATCGTATGCATGGTGTCAAGTGCATTGGGATCGGTGTGGTATTTTTATAGTGGTGCTTCCTTCCACATGACGAGAGATCAGGAGATTTTCAGTGACTTGGAGGAGAGAGATCACAAAATGCATATAGATATGGGTGACAATGGACGATACAGTGTGAATGGAATTGGTACCATTAACTTTCATAGGGAGTCAGGTAAACCATTTCAATTGAAATATGTTATGCATGTTCCAATTCTAAAGAAAAAATTGGTCTCAGTCACAATGGTGGAGGGCAGAGGCTATGATGTTCTTTTCAGCAATGGAAAAGCCTTCCTGCGACATAAAAAAATGGGTCAAGTCAAGAAGATAGGGATTCGAGTTAAGGAACTCTACAAGCTACAAGTAGATGGTTGTTTTTCCATGATGGGAAAGGAAGAAAAAGTTGTGAGCCTAGATGAGGGCGAGTTATGGAATAGGGGATTGGGCCATATTCATCATGGATCCTTAAAAATCCTGCAACAAATATCTATTGGACTTCCAATGGGAACAATTGCTCAGTTAGATCAGTGCAAGAGTTACACCATGGGGAAGTATGTAAAGTCCACATTTAATGAAAAGGGGAAACCTACTTTGGTGATCCTGGAGAGAATTCACAGAGACGTGTGTGGACCATTCTTGGTTGCTTCAACAACAAAACATAATTATTATGTTATTTTTGTTGATGAATTTTCTCGTAAATGTTGGATCTTCTTCATGTAGAAGAAGGATCAAACATTCTCAAAGTTCTATGAGTTTAAAGAAATGGTGGAGAAAGAGTCGAGGAAGCAAGTGAAGGCTATGAGGAGTGATAATGGTGGAGAATACATCTCTAACGAATTCAAATACTTCTGCAACAAATAATGAATTTGAAGAGAACTCATATTGCCTCATAACCCACATCAAAATGGGGTCGTAGAGAGGAATAACATAATGATCGTGGGTGCAGCATGAGCGATGTTGCATGATCAGGGCCTACCAATTCATTTGTGGGAAGAAGCATGCAACACAATGGTTTATGTGAAAAACCATTGTCCTCATAGAGTACTTGGCATGAGTACACCTGAAGAAGATTTCACTAGTAAGAAACCTGATGTTTCTCATTTTAAGATTTTTGGCTCATTTGTTTATGTGCATGTGACTAAGAATGACTGGAAGAAGTTGGAGCCGAATGATTAAGTTGGGATATTTGTGGGGTACATAGAAACACCCCATAATTATTGTGTGTATTTTCCTAACAGTGAGATGACTGTTATGCGAGAGGATATAAAATTCAATGAGGGGAAAGCCATGTAGTTGTCACTTGAGAGGGAGCTAGACTTGCATGCAGAGGAGGAACTGTTGGTTCCCAAAGATGAATCTCAAGATGTGGATAAACCACATGAGGAGGTTCATGGATTGGAGGAAGCCACTCATGTAGAGAAATCCATCATAAATGTAAGAAAGCGCACCATGGAAGATGATAGATTAAGACTAGATGTTGCACAGAATGTAGGGGCCCCTACTTCATAGCACGGATGGAGACAATCTCCTGATCGATTTACTGGATACATGGCTCTCATGAGAAAATTTATTGGGACTGAACCATATTTCTTTCAGGAAGTAGTGCAGAATCCCACTTGGGTTGATGCAATGGTGGAAGAGTATGACTCCATTGTCAAAAATAGTGCATGGAAAATTGTCCCAAGATCGGTTGACAAATTAGTGGTAGGTTCGAGATGGATCTACAAGGGTAATATTTTAATCATTGTTCTTTATGTTGATGGTTTAATATTGATTGGGGATGAACAATTGATACACTCATGCAAGGAGGACCTTGCAAAAGAGTTTGAGATGAAGGATATGGGCCTCCTTCATTATTTCCTTGGATTGGAAATATGCCAGCGAGATGGTGAACGTTTCGTGTCTCAAGGCAAGTATGCAAGGGAGATACTGGCTAAGTTTCACATGGAGGGATACAAACCCATGGATACTCCTCTTCCAAGAAATTGGAAGAAAGAAGATGCTACGTATGGAGAGGTAGTGGATGCTACTGTTTATCAACAGTTAGTGAGTTCGCTAATTTATCTAGTGAACACGAGACCAAACATTTTCTATGCGGTTAACCAACTGAATCAAGCGATGGTTAAGCCTACCAAGTGCTTTTGGAAGGTGGGTAAGCATGTATTGAGATACCTGAGGGGAACATCTGAGTATGTATTATTGTACAGACAGATGGATGAGTTGAAGTTGCATGGCTTCACGGATGTAGATTGGGCGAGCAGCCCAACAGATAGAAAGAGCACATCAGGGGGGATATTTAGTATCGGATCTACAATTGTTTCTTGGTACAGCAGGAAACAGAGATCCGTGACACTTGGTTCAGTAGAAGAGGAATACATGGAAGCGATTCAAGCTGCATGTGAGGCTATCTAGATGAGAAATATATTGGTTGGTTTGTTTGGTTCTCATTTAGATCTGACAGTGATTCATTGTGATAATCARAGTTTCATTAAACTCTCGATTAATCCTCTATTTCATGATATATATAAGAATATAGATATACGGTATCATCATATCAGAGATTGTGTGCAGTGGAAGATAATGTTTCTTCAGTACATTCCTACAAAAKATCAGGATGTAGACATTCTGACGAAGGCGCTCACCAAGAGAAAATTTGAATACCATAGAGACAGGATCAAGGTGAAGGATAATACCTTTMTTGTTGAGAGGGAGTGTTGAGATTSAACAAGAATATCATAGTGAAAATTATKCTCCTACACTAGGATGGAKCCTCAGGCTATTTGAAGGTGTAAGTCTATTTTTAGACGATGAGAAAATTCTATTTATAGATGATGTCTCTTTATAGATGGTGAGTGAATTCTATTTATAGATGTATGTCGACTATTATTATCCCTTAATAATAGTTGGACAATAAATATTAATCTATTCTCGATGAGCACTTGGAAATAGTTAACTGAAGTGGAAAATCAGTTAGCTATAGGAAATTCAAGTTCAAAGGTTGACTGGTGGGACATCCAAGTCGAATTAGTTGTAACTGAGTGATTCTAAGTTGTAACAGAGTTATATGTGTAGTTATGTGAGTTGTGAAGTATTTTAACTCAGTTAGGTGAGTTAAGCTCAGTTGTACTAGTTATAAATGAAATTACACTAGTGAGAGATCAGTGAATTAATTATTAATTAATTCACAATCAGTGATCTCACATGCAACCGAAGATTTACCCCTATTAACTACATGCATGTTAGATCCAGTGGAGACCCAATTGAGATAATAGGTGAAAGGGACATTTTGACTATCAGTTGTGACATTAGTGAGTGCACTCATGCAACCACACACACATTGGATGTGCCCATGAGGATTGTGCAGCCTAGGCAAGAGGAATTCATTCATTGAAGGGATTTCCATTAGTAGGGATTGCGCAGAGGAGGACGGTTGTCTGGAAGCAATAAATTGGCACATGAATTTGTCAATTTTTGTACGATAGTGTGAGATGATTGTAAATTGTACTAAGAGCTCTTGGATTAGAGTTTTGTATGAGATTGTTTCATGATCCATGATATATACATAATATATGATAATGGGGTTTTTAGCTTTATGCTATCCCGATAAAAACATATGTGTTATGTGTGATTGATATTTCTTCTTGATATTGCAATTGGTGATTGTGTTTTAAATTCCTATAGTTTAATCCAGGAGAATCCAGGCAATAGATAATTTATATTAAAATTTCTATAGTTTGATATTTAAATGGTTAATGATCTATTGTGGCTTTGAACCATATCCACATGTATTTTCCCCATAATAGGTGGTATTCCAATTTAAGATCTATCTTTGTAAAATAATGCACTCCATGAAGCTCATCTAATATCTCATCAATATTTGGAATATGGAATGTATCCATTATGGTGATTTCTTTTAGATATTTATAATCATGAAATATCGTCCAAGAATTATCATTTATTTTCATGATCACCACTGGAAATAAAAATTAACTCTTGTGTGGTTGAACAATTTAGGAATCCAGCATGTCTTGTACAATTTTATCAATCCTCCCCTTTTTTTATGATGTAACAACCATGTTTCCCCCATCTTGTAAATATAAATATAACTTGCCAAAATACTATGGGTAGACTGAATATGTGTGGATGTTTCATTTGATGAACCTTTTTGTTATAAAAGGTAATGTATGTATTTATGTTTTTAATAAAAAAAATAGATAGTGTTGCATAACTGTTGAATGGGTTTGACAAGGTAGATAATGATGCGATGAGAGAGATGGTGAGGGGAACCAACAATGGTTGAGATAAACCCCATCGAACCAGTACACTAATAGATCTAATTTATTCAGACCCAGAACATTCCTCTAACCCATAAATAAATTACCAGTCAGGATGGTAGTTGGGAAGTCCTCCTCAAGAGCTAATGAGGATATGGAAAAATTACCCATCTGAAATAGTTCCTAACCTGACCATGAACTTGGGATTCAGACCCATACAATATTGCTAAGGAAGGAAAGAAAATAAGGGATTTCATGGGAAGAGAGGATTGTGAAGAACATGAGTTGAGAGACCGTTTCTTCTAGATATAGAAGAGCATGTGAAGCTCTCTAGTTCTGAAGAGAACAAAAAAAAACAAGCTCATTATGGGTGAAAGAAGTTGTTGGAAGCGCTTTTTGTCCAAGTTGATAAACGAGGTTGTAGATAAGATGAGCGACTGAGGAATTACTCCTTGCAGGCCCCCTTGCTTGGTAGAGAAAAAATTGTTTTTCCAAGTTCCTGTGGGAGGAGAGTAACCTCCATCCCTGAATGTCTCTGAAAAAGAAGGAAGAGTCTCACTCATAAAATCATGCTCTAGCTAGGGGGTGGCTAGTGGTAAATCCATTCAGGAGTTGTTGTGCCTATGGTTGGGTGGAATTAGACACCTCTCTCAGCAGTTTCTTCACTATCCAGTTTCTTGATAAGTATTCGTATACCTTGTGTATCGGGATTGAAATGATGGTTGAATGTTTGTGTCTATCACTAAGATTTGCCATGTTTGATTTATATTAGAAATTATTATTATTCTTCTGTAAACCCATACATTTGAATGGTTTTCTATTTCTCTTCTTAGAAGTAGGATAAATGTTAGACATGGGTCTACAAATGAATCTAAGAATAAGTTTACAATCTTTGTATTGGTTGGAAAATCCTTAAGGGGATTTGTCCCAAGTATTTAATTTGTAATGAAAGAGTTAGGGTAGAGTTAGCTGGAATAATTAAGTACTGCCAACCCCTCGGATTTACCTTTGCAATATTATTTAGATCGAGCTCAGTGGAGGGAGGGAACCTCCTTAAAACGATTTGTCTGTGTGCCTGAGAACTCATGTCCATGACCCTAAAAAAATCATGGCTAAGCGTTGAACGTGCAACACCGAGACTTGTCAAAGGATCCATATGACCAAGACCAGGGAACCCTTCACTAGGTACAAAAGGAGTGAAGCTATGTTTCCTTCAAAACTCTAGGAGTCTGGAGCTCCTGTATGTTATGACTTTAAACCTTTGAAAGTAACTGAAATAAACCTGCTGGTACGGTTACTAGTGAGGTTGACCGACATTTGACGATTTCTTAACCATGACCACTGGATCTGTGCCATCGTTAAAGCTTGGCCCATTTGTTAGCATTCTGTAAATTTTGTCCGACTTATAGGAAAACGACAAAAGTAATTGTTTCAACCAGCTTTAGAGCTGAGGCACTAGCCTGCTCAACTCAGAGAGGGATCTTTCCTGTCACTTGATATTTATTTGGAAATCGGTGGCTAGATTTGGTTTGTTTTGGGGGTTTTTAATAAAGTTGTTGGCAATGAAGGGCAGGAACACTCAAAGCTATGGAGTCAAAATTCTGAAACTAAACGAAAACAATGACCGACCAGTAGAACTCTCCAGAGGATAAAGGCTAAATGAGGCGATGAATGTGAGTTATATTTGAATTTAAGTAGAGTGTAGGAATATAGAGAAAACAAATAACTGCATCAGAGAATTACTGAAATGAATTTTGAATTTGTTAAGAAGAAAATCACACAATTTAAATTGCTTAAGCTAAGAGCATCACAAGATGAATTATGGGCCTTTAACTATCCAATATAAATAGAAGATAGTGCAAATGGAAATAGAGAATCACAGGAAATACATACGATGAGAGAAGAGAAAACTCATATCACCAATATTAGAATATTTTCATAGATACTTTGAAAGATTTTGCATGGATATTCAATTCAGCTTCAGAAAATTACAATAGAGTTTGAAACAACCAAAAAGGTGCCATTTCACTTCTTCCAACCTTAATTCATTCAAATTTCCAAGTATTTATACAATTCAATTACAATGGCTAAAACTAAAAATGTTTCAACTTCTAAAACTGATTATAATAATTTCAACTAACAGTCTCGGTATATGAACCAATTTACAATGATTAAACAAAAAGATGTTTCAAAACTAGGTACAAACTTCTCTAACTACTCAACTTCATTTATGACATCTGTCTTGCCCTGATATTTTTTCGAACTTGCGGGTTTGGTGACACCTGGAGGTTACTTACTAGTTTCGGGAAAACTGCATTTCATCTTTCCCAGCCACACGATTTACTTCCATTGTGAGTCAAAATGAATCTCATAATCCATCATTTCCTTTATCAAAATCTAGAGGTCAATGCATGTAGCATAGGAGATAGTCAGCAGCCCAATCTTCATTGTCTTAAACTGATTCAAAATCTCAAAGTCTATGGCCAAATACTCTACCAAACTTAGGCCTTTCAGACTTTCCTACATAGCTTCAAATTTGGAATGATCCATCCTACACTAAATGAGAAAAGAATTATAGTCTTCATGATTGTATAAATTACCTTTACCATCCCGAAATGGTGGGAGGACCTTGATAAACAACTGCTCAAATGTATCCCTAAACTCCTGTAAAATGTGCTCCATTTTCATATCTTTGTTTTGAACCGATTTAAGCAAGTTGTTCTTAGCGATGATCCTCCTGTCCCATATGATGAACACAATTTTGTCCTTTACCTTGATAGTCTGAAGATCGACAGTGGGAACATAATTCAACAAATCAATGGCGTTCTAGGCCCATTCTGAGTGTTTCTTGGATAATGTTTCATTAACAAAAATACACCTACTTTTGGATGTGGTAGCCACGATGTATTTTTCATTTATTAAATTCAGATAAACCCTGAACTTAATGGCCTCTGCAGAAATAGAATCCCAGATCACATGTTTATCTCCTTGTAATAGTGTTTTTCCTTTTAACCTCATTTTCAACTTCTTTACTCTTTCTTGCAAGTCTTGATTCGCTCTTTGGAGTTGAGCCATCTTCTCATTTTTTATTTTCATCTTTTCTATGAACTCTTTGAGGCTTTTGCTTTCCCCTGTCTGTAAACTTACTTGGGACATAGCTTGAACCAATCCATCAGTGCTTGATCCAGCTTCTGAATTGGAAGGTATAATAACATCCATATTTGATGTTTCTACCTACCCATGTGACCAATTTTCTTTCTCTTTTTTCTAGCTGCAACACTTTATCTTTGTAATTCGGTGCTTATTTTCTGAATGTCTCATTTTCTCGTTCTAGAGAAGCTAGCTCTATTTCTTGTGGGTGTTCAGTGCAGGGAATATTCAACTTCTTCTTTAGACTTTGTATCATATTCTCTCTATAATATAAGGAATCCTTTACCCCTTGAGGGCCTTTAGATTCCAATCTTTTGACCTGTGTTTTCCAGGATTTGCTAGATGTTTTTTCCTATTTCAATTGTCCATCTAATTTGAGTGAATGTGTTGTGAATCTTGAAACTCTCAGATTCAAACTTAGGTAGTTTGAATAAAACATGTCACTGACATTCCTATGAAACTTTACTTTGTCTAGCGCAACATTGTTCTCATAATGCATCTTGATTTCAGACACTTTATCATCATCTGCTATTTCTATATTAAACGTCTTTCTTTCCACGTCCCCGGCTGAGAGCAGGGAAGCCTTATGCTAGGAGATCTTCTCCACTTCGGGCAGAAACTCTCTTATTTCACTATTGCTCATACTTCCCTTCACATCATATTGGTTCATTAAGTCTTCTTTGGATTGATAAACTGCCCCAGGTGTCTTGCTATAAACATGTTTCTTATTGTTGAAAAACCTTGAGCCGCTTTCACATTGTGGCATGCTTCATGTACCAGCCTCTTCATTCTTGGTTGCACTTTCCACCATCTCCATGCTCATTTTCTCTTTAGGTTCTTCTCCTTCCAGGTCCACTATCTGCACAGATAGTGTGACTTTCATTTTCTTGAGAATATTTTGTTTAATACTGGAATCCAACGCCTCTGAAATGCTCCTCTTGTTATAAACACTCACCTTTGGAGCTTTAATAATCAACCTTTAGAAGTTTTTTGTATCTGGATCTGCTGAGGAGAAGACTCTATTTGTTTTGTCTGATCATGTTGAAAAGTGACCTCTATATCCGCACAGGTTTCCAGATTAGCCAGTTCATCAAATCCTTCAACATACTCATGCTCGTAGGGGCCTCGTCTACTCATCAGTCTTATATTTGATATGATCTCATGTGGGTCATATTTCCTCCCTTGTAACTGTGTAAACCCAAATTCACTGATTTTGTCTTTACCACAAAAGGTCCTATCATGAAAGGAAATATTAAGTTAGATGCCTTGTGCATTTTCAGAAAATGCTCTGTCTCTGAAATGATCCTTTGTCTGATGAACTCTAAAGAAAAGACTCTGGGAGTTAAAAAGACTGATAAAAGGTAAGGTCCTTCTTGATAACCATATACACAAATTAGAGTAGATTGTATGAACAACATCCAATCTCCCACCCTGCTTTCTAGATTTGGTTGCAAAGATCTCTTCATCTCTTCCAAAACCCTTGGCAGGTCTGTGCCAAAGATGAGACTATAAACCTTGGACATGATCTTGTTTATGAAAATAAGAATGGTGATCCTTTTGCATTCGGTTGAGACGAATGCAACCTCAAGCAATTCTGTCTTATTCAATTCCAGGAACATTCTCACCAAATGTGTGTACTACCTGAAGTGTCTCAGTGAATTGAAATTTACCAGTTGTTGGTGCATATTGTTAGCAATAAACTTTTCAAAACTTATACAAACTAACTGACTAGACTCTGACAAACAAAATCATGACTTCTACTACAAATTTGTCGTTATCCAATCCTAAAATTTGACTAAGCAGGGAACAATCCCACTGGACCTCAATAATCATATTGCTTACATTGATAAGAAAAGACAAACTCTTAGAATGGTGTTCAGGTTTAACAATGGTTTGCAGAAACATGGTTTTTACTTCTGAGGGACATTCTCTCTAGAAAACAATCATTTNGAATTGAAATTTACCAGTTGTTGGTGCATATTGTTAGCAATAAACTTTTCAAAACTTATACAAACTAACTGACTAGACTCTGACAAACAAAATCATTACTTCTACTACAAATTTGTCATTATCCAATCCTAAAATTTGACTAAGCAGGGAACAATCCCACTGGACCTCAATAATCATATTGCTTACATTGATAAGAAAAGACAAACTCTTAGAATGGTGTTCAGGTTTAACAATGGTTTGCAGAAACATGGTTTTTACTTCTGAGGGACATTCTCTCTAGAAAACAATCATTTTCTCTTCCTCAAAGGGCTCTGACACTGTGGGGGAAGACTCTAGTATATTTAGGGTGTTTCAAATTGATGGACTATCTACTTCGCATAAGACTTCTGACCCTATCTTATTTAAAATGACCTTTTCTTCTTGTGAATACTTCTGAATGCACCAGCTTATGAACTCTGGGAAAGGGAAAATGAATTCTACAACATAAGGGGTAATGGAAGCTTGGGTCACTCCGAGGAAAGGTATCCATTTTCCAACATTGTCTAGCAGATTGGATCTAGACACGGAAATGGGTGAAACTGTTAATTATGTGTCAAATACATCGGAGTCTTTGTCAATTAGGGCTTCTTCTTTAGAGGTGAAGTCTTTCTCTATTATGGATTAAATGACAGGGTTGGTGGCCATGATGAAAAATACATGTAACTCAGTGGAGAATGTGTGGAACTGGTTCACCATTTAGCTTTAATTTTGAATGTGAGTTTTGCACCACTTTTCAAACGTTCGAGTGCTTTGAAATATTATAGAATAATGACTAGGGGCCCTCCTTTTATACATGTTTTTTTATATCGATGATTGGATAAAACGATTTTGAGTAGACCTATTTTCACCCCAATTTTCCTTTGATGGCGCCACATGTACAAGAAATGAGACCATGGTATTTTCCCCAACCCGCCTTCAAAAAATTATCCTCCATGCTACTTCAATGCCCAATATGTGTCTTGGTCGTCGATCTGGGCCACTCCAAGATCTACAGTCCGCCGGATCTCATCAATTTTCGATATCAGGGGTTGGAGAAAATAGTTTTGGGTAGACCGCTTTTCACCTTGATTTACTTCTAGTGGCGCCACGCATCCATGAAACGAAACCATGGTATGTTCCCTGACCTACTCTCACATAATTAAACCCCACACTATTTCACCGCCCGATATGGGTCTCAGCCATTGATCTGGGCCCCTTCCATCCTTTCGTGCCTTCGCTATATTTATCTATATGCTGCCATATGTGAACTTATCCTCCAAACTATCATGCTTCCATAGCAATGTATCTCTTCGCTAAATTTCTGAGACTTAGATCCTATCTGAAAATTGTTATGGTGATAACATAGGCTCCAACTAGGGATATTATCCTCCCTTTGAGGTAGCAAAGAACTGTATACTAAGTGATTACCCATTGGGTTGTGTTCTATTCCTGAAATATGAATTTGCTGGTCTTTATTCAAAAACTCAAAATTGACCCAGCATAGCTCAGGGCCTTCACCTCAGGCTTCAACTATGCTTCTTTTATTCCAACTTCTTCATGCGAAAATAAAAACACAAAACAATTATGTACAAAGAATCGAAGGGGTGATGATGTTTAAACGATGTAATTCTTGAGGAACTTTCCATTCACAAGCCCTCCTCTAGCAAGCTCTACATTACTCTCCTGTAACAAGTAGGCATTGATCCCATGATATGTTGCAATTTTGAACAGGCCCAACCATAGGTGATCAAATTTCCCATGTTTTCCCTTATCTTCATTTCTGGCAACCATTTTAGTACCCAATCTCCTAGTTTGAAGTCATCCACCTTGGTATGTCTGTCAAAATCCTCTTTCATCTTATCTTGGAGTAGCTGGGCATTATGGAAATCATTTTATCTGGTTTTTTGTACACTGATGAGTTCATCCACCATTCTTCATGTGGCCTCTATCTCTGTGTATTGCTCCTGCAACAGTATCATCACTGGCAACCCTAATGTAGCAGTAAAAATCGCTATAAACAATCTGGAAAGGGGATGTTACTATGGAATTCTTAGGGAATATTTTGTCATCCCATAGTGCATGGATGAGCTTTTTGTTCCATGCCTTTTTATTCTCTTGCAGCTATTTTTTGATGATTATGACTAAGATTTTATTCAAAGACTCATCCAATCCATTCCCTTGAGGGTAGTATGATGTAGAATGACCAAGGGTGATATTGTAATCACTGCAGAATTTTTCTATTTTCATGGATTTGAAGGTTGTTGCATTGTTTGTTAAAATCTTGATTGGGCATCGAAATCTTGATAGAATATTGTCTTCTAAGAATTGAATGATAACATCATCTGTCACCTGTCTAGTGGAAACTGCCTCAATCCACTTAGTGAAATAATCTGTTGCTGTGAGGATCCATTTATGTTGAGAT
>SNQJ01S0017999.1:44460-55063 GCA_010110895.2 Picea sitchensis | reverse complement strand
CAACAGCACCAAAAATGTTAGCAATGAAAGTCACACTTTGATTGCTAAAGTGTAAGCTCAACACCCATCATAATGTAAAATATAATTTTGGTTTTGAATAGGTGGATCTGCAAGATGGAGAAAGAAAGGGAGAGGGAAGCAAATTATAGATCAGTAGGCTACACCAATGGGAAACGGAGTCATGGACATTATACTCATCAAAGGCACTAAAGCTGCTCAACAGAAAACAAGAGTATATGTTGATAGGTGGAAGAAAGAAGAAGGAAAACATAACATAGAATGTTCACTAAACAAAGATCCTCTCAATTTAATGAATCGACAAATACTTGAATATAGACAATGACTGATGGGAAAAATACAGTAGATCCTCTGCTTCTTAGGGATCCATAAATCATTCGTAGCCTTTGATCCTCAAATATGAAATATATTCAAATAAGAAGATATATAAGAAAAATAATTACAATCTAAAATCACAACTCTCATGAGTCTCCAATAGCAGTAATTCTTACAATCATAAAATGCCCACAGGCTTACAAATGAACACACACAAGAAAACTGCCTGCTACAACTCTCTATCCTCTCTTGGCTCATGAATCCCCTTATCTAAGAGATATCTCCTTCCTTAAATAGAAAATATCATCCAAATAACCGTAGGAGCTCAAATCCCATCTCCTCCATTGGATTCTCAGCCTTGGAGATAGGTGGAAAAAACCAAAGAGACAAAAATCCAACAAACTGCTAATTTTCAGGAATTTGTTGGAAGTCATTAATAAATTGTTTTCACCTCATTGCATGAGGCCTTTTATGGAGATAAAAATTAGGTACAAGTGTCCCTTGAAATAAAAATGAACCTTGAGAAACCATACGAATCCTCCTTGACAGGTGGAAACCTCCCAACAAGGTGAACATCCAAACCGTGACCGCTACAGGAAATTTCGTAGCGCCGTTGTAAAACAATTATGCACATTTGGTAGCACCACTTCTATGTCTAGTATATCTCAAACCATAACACATTTTGAAAAATTGAGAAAGGTTTTTGTTATTTAGTATGTGTTGAACACAAACTTCATCCAGTTTTAAAAAATACCTTCTCATTTGTTCATAATCCAAGTTTTAATTTAGTCACTCAAAACTGGCAGAAACATCCTTACAAAATAACTCTGCACAATTTGGTCTCTATCAAAATTTCGGTAGCGTTCGCCTATGTGTCTGTGTGAAATTTGGTAGCACTATCATAATTTGTAGCTACATCACTTCAACATTGACATATTTGGTAGAATCCTACATGAAAAAAAATTTGTTAACAACCTATGGAATTTCTAGCACCATCATTACACTGCTTAACATATTTGGTACCATTTTAAGTAGTAAAATGGCAGACCATGCTAAATAGACAATTCTGCAGTGCCATGGTGTTATGGAATGTCTATGATCTTTTGTATGATGAGACTAATAAAGAGCCTTGAGTTGATATGTTAGAAGCCTATATATGCCTGTAGAGGTTATTTAGTTTCTTATGGAGAGGCAAGCCTCTTCTGGCTACAATTTCATGTTCTAACACAGTCCATCAAATCCTTCAACATGCTCATGCTCCTAGGGGCCTTCTCTTCTCATCAATATTCTCTTTGATATGATCTGATGTGGGTCATGTTTCCTCCCTTGTAACTGTGTAAACCCAAATTCACTGAGTTTGTCTTGGACTTGAGGTAAACAAGACCTGTTCTTTACCACAAAGGGTCCCATCATGAAAGGAAATTTTAAGTTATATGCCTTGTGCGTTTTCAGGAAATTCTTTGTCTTTGAAATGATCCTTTGTCTGATGAACTCTAAAGAAAATATTTTGGAGTTAAAAAGACTGATAAAAGGTAAGGTCCTTCTTGATAACCAGATACCCAAATCATAGTAGACTGTATGAATATCATCCAATCTCCCACCCTGCTTTATGGATTTGGTTGCAAAGAGATCTTCATCTCTTCCAAAACCCTTGGTAGGTCTGTGCAAAAGATGAGACTATAAAACTTGGACATGATCTTGTTTATGAAAATAATCATGGTGATCCTTTTGCATTCGGTTGAGATGAATGCAGTCTTAGGGAATTATGTCTTATTCGATTCCAAGAACATTCTCACCAAATGCGTGTAGTGCGTGAAGTGTATCAATGAATTGAAATTTACCAGTTGTTGGTGCATATTGTTAGGAATAAACTTTTCAAAACTTATACAAACTGACTAACTAGACTCTGACATGAAAAAGCTCAACAAGAAACCCAACATGACTTCTACTACAAACTTGTGTTATCCAATCCTAAAATTTGACTAAGCAGGGAATAAGACCACTGGACCTCAATAATCATAATGACTACATTGATAGGAAAAAAAAAACTCTCAGAATGGTGTTCAGGTTTAACAATGGTTTGCAAAAACATGGTGTTTACTTCTGAGGGACATTCTCTATAGACTATAATCATTTTCTCTTCCTCGAAGGGCTCTGATACTGTGGAGGAAGACTCTAGTATACTGAGGGTATGTCAAATTGACGGACTATCTACTTCACATAAGACTTCTGACCCTAACTTATTTTAAATTACCTTTTCTTCCTATGAATACTGCTCGATGCACCATCTTACGAACTCTGGGAAAGGGAAAATGAATTCTACGACATAAGGGGTAATGGAAGCTTGGGCCGCTCCGAGGAAAGGTATCCATTTTCCAACATTATCTAGAAGATTGGCTTTGGACATAGAAATGGGTGAAACTGCTAATTCTGTGTCAAATACATCTGAGTCCCTTTCAATTAGGGCTTCTTCTTTAGAGGCAAAGTCTTTCTCTATTATGGATGAAACAACAGGGTTGGTGGCCATGATGAAAAATACCTGTAACTCGGCAGAGAATGTGCAGAAATGGTTCACCATTTAGCTTTAATTTCGAGTGGGGGGTTTGCGCCACTTTTCAAATGTTTGAGTGCTTTGAAATATTATAGAATAATGACCCACGGCCCTCCTTTTATACGTGTTTTTCGATATCAGTGATTGGAGAAAATGGTTTTAAGTAGATCACTTTTTTCCCTGATGTGCCTCTGATGGAGCCACGCATCCAAGAAATGAGACCATGGTATTTTCCTTGTCCTGCCTTCAAAACATTATCCTCTGCGCTACTTCAATGCCCGATATGTGTCTCGACCGTCGATCTGGGCCACTCCAAGATCTACAGTCCGTCGGGTCTCATCAATTTTCGATATCGGAGGTCGGAGAAAATGGTTTTGGGTAGACCACATTTCGTCCCGATGTACTTCTAGTGGCACCATGCATCCACTAAACGAAACCATGGTATGTTCCCTAGCCCTCTCTCACATAATTAAACCTTGTGCTATTTCACTGCCCAATATGGATCTCGAACGTTGATCTGGGCCAACTCAAGATCTATGGTCCACCAAGCCCCACCTTTCACGCCTTTGCTATATTTATCCATATGCCACCATATGTGACCTTATCCTCCAAACAATCATGCTTCCATAGCGATGTAGCTCTTTGCTAAATTTCTGAGACTTAGATCCTATCTGAAAATTGTTATGGTTATAACACCACTTACTAGTCAGGAAGTGACATGAAACATAGATCCAAGGACATTCAATATCATCCCTAACCGTTGGATCTACATCATGGTCAGTCCGACGTTGACCACTCGGAGTGAAAAGGAGTGTTAAGAAAGTGGAACCCCCGATCGTTGAACTCATGAAGTGACAAGAATAGTAGATTCGGGGATGCTTCGTGATCTCCCATGACCGTTGGATCTACACTGCGGTCATTCCAGTGTTGACCACTCCAGGAAAAATGGAGTGTTAAATGGGTAGAAACCCTAAACATCGAAGTCATGAAGCAATGAGGATCATCGATCCGAGGCTGCATCAGGATCCCTCATGACCGTTGGATCTATACCATAGTCATCATGGCACTGACCATTCCAGGAGTAGAAAGGAAAATATGCTGCAGATCCCCCAAACACCGCAATTGCGAAGAAACAGAGGAGGTAGATCCATGGATTTATGTAGACCCATCTCGACCATGGGATATAAGGAGTATTGTGAGGATGTTGGTGGGATTTTGGACTTCGGAGGTTCATGGGATTTCGCAGATAGGAGAGGCTAGAAACTCCTGGATATTTTCCATCCATAGAGAAGTGGAACGCTGATGTCATCTAGGTTGATGTGGACCCTTGTTAGGAACGCTATGTGTCACCTGGATTTGTGATTTTGATAGAATTGATATGCCCATTATAATGTAACACGTCACCCATTGATGTGGTCAGGTGTCATCTCTGTCCCTTGCCATGTGTCAACCCTGGTGCATGCTCGATTGGCCTTAGAGCTGGTAGAATACCCCAGGGCACTGGGACTTCGAAACTTTGAGAAAATTGGGATGTTGGGGTAAATTCGATCAAAGGCCCGGATCCACCCATCCCTGCCTCTGTGTTTAATGTGTCTCCACGTTTATGTGTGGACCCTTCAGGCGTCCGATAATTATCAACTCTGGAGGTTTGGAGTGGTGTGATCAGAGGAATCGAAAAGGGCCAATGGCTTGTATTTTCTTTCCCACTCTTGCAACCTATCGGACAATCTAAATACAATTAATTGAATGAGAAGGGACCCTCTTTAGGATTCTGAAATTTGGGGGATTTGGGTTCATGAGCACATGAGGAGGAATTTCTATGAATTCCAAATAATTAGGCACTAAATAATATTAATGAATCCAAGTATCTTGTAGATTTCAGTAAAGATTGGGATTTTGTTGTGTTAATGGTTAATTAACCTAGTAGAAATATAGAAGCTAGAAAAATTTCGACTCCGGGTTGGATGGGACTTATATAATATGATGATGTGTAGTGTCAAGTGATAGGGAGTCATGCGGGTTCCACATGGCTGTAAGGGAATCCAATTAATAAAGGCTTAAATAACCTTGAAGGGCCATAACTTGCAATCCAAAGCTCGGATTTGAGCATGGTAGCAGTCACTCGAAATCTCTTGATGAATAGAAGAGGATGGAGATCTCGGGAAGAGGATTCAATATTATTAAGTAAAGTGAAATTTCTATTCCCCATCCCAATAAAGTGTACTTAGGGGTCGGGTGTGTTAGAAATTGGTATCAGAGTAGGCGCCAACACTTGGCCTGCCTGGGCTCAGGAATGAGTCGCATAAAAATGTTATTAGGGAACTTTTAAGGGTAACACCCTATGTTACCCCCTTTCATAAGAAACCTATTTAAACCACTTCTAAAGAGAGGAATGATACTTTCTGTTGTTTTTATATGTTTTGAGAGTCTAAATTGTGTGTTTCTAGTGTTCCACATAAAAAAGTTGATTTCACCTTACAAATTTTATGTGTTGTTCATAAACTAGTACATAATTAACTATCAAAAAATGTTTTATCAGCACTCAAGAGGTCAGTGGACAGAAGTAAAACTACATCGTGAAGGAGGGTGACAAACCATGAGTTGGGGGAAATCTCCCACAATATAGAAGAAGAATACGTTGAGAGGAGGGCGATGGAAACCCCTCCAGATTTGCCTGAAACTATAAGAATCCTGATGGAAGAATTACAAAGTTGTAAGGATGACAATTAAAGGTTGATAAAAGAACATGAAAATAAGACCGAAATTAATGGAGTCCTACTTCAAAGCCTATCAAATATACAAAGACAGTTTCAACATGGACCAGAAGCTACCCATGTGGATAGAAATCATACTAAGAAGATTCAAAGTCCACCTTAGATACAGAATCATGGTCCTAAAAGTGGCCACACAAGGAGGATCACCTCAAAGAAGGCCCAACATGGAGCCAAGAGACAATCAACGGAAGAATCCTTTGGTGAGGAAACAGATGAATCCAAGGAATCCTCTAGTATAAAAACTATTTCACATTCCTAGAGCAAAAGAAATAGGAGGAAACATTCCAAGGGCCATGACTTTGAAGAGTTTAAGAAATCCAAACCACCCACTTTCGATGGAGAAATTAAGAATGGGGAAGAATCATAAGTTTTGCTACTAGGCTTGAAGAAGGACTTCAGAGTCCATGAATACTCTGAAAACTTAAAGGCTCAAATAGCCATTTTCAACCTGAATAACAAGGCCTCCATTTGGTGGGAGAACCTTAGGAATATAAAAGGAATCCATGAGAAATACTTTTCATGGAAACAATTTGAGAAATACCTCAAGAAGAAGCATTTGTCATAGAAATACTTCAATGGAAAGACCAAGGCATTCTATGAACTCAATATGGGACAACTCACAATAGATGAATATATCAATAAATTTCTTGAGTTGATAAGGTATGTGCCCTACATAAAGGATGAAAAGGTAAATATGCAAATATTTATTAGTGGACTACCTCAATCCTTCCGGGAAATAATTGAATTTGATGAGCCAAAGACATAGAAGACACTATCTGGAAGGTAAGGTATTTCTATGAGAAATTCAATAATAATACAAAACCTCATGAGGACTAGAAGAAGAAAAGTAATTTGGGATTCAATAAGAAGGGGTTGAAATCCTCAAGATTTAAGAACCATGGGAAAATTTCTAAGATGTGCCTTCCTACTAAAAGTGTAAATGAACAGAATTTCCCATCTTAGAGTGGTAATAAACCCTTTGGAGTAGCCATATGTAAGATGGCTAACACAAAGAGAGAACCCTTGAAATGTTGTGGTAGTGGAGAACAACAACTGCTGAGGGATTGTCAACATAGGAAACATAACAATAGGAGGGTCTGCAATGTCCAAGAGGATACCAAATTCAATGATGTGGCTAGGAGCATGCCACAAATTTATGCATCCTTGGAGAATAGAGAAGATGACCACCAAGCTTCAGTGTTGGAGATGGAAGGTATGTTTTCCAACCATTTAGTTTCCATTTTAATTGACCCTAGTTCTAATATGAGTTATGTTTCACCTCAAGCTGTTGAGAAATGTAAATTACAACAAGTAAAACATGTTAAATCATGGTTGGTACAACTAGACACTAGAACCAAAAGAAAGGTAGCATAGGTAATACCAACATGCCAATTCATTATGAATGGATTATCCACCCAAGAAACCCTAAACATGATCCCTTTAGGATCTTGTTACCTATTTATTGGCATGGACTGGTTGGTTTCCCGTAAAACCAAGTTGGACTGTTACAATAAAACATTGGAGTGTGAAGATGAAGAACGGAGAAAAATAACCCTACAAGGAATTCAAAATCCTATCTTAGTGATACAAATATCAACCCTTCAGTGAGACAAATAACCCTACAATGATGTCCTTTGTATGCAATAAAAGTATTTAACTCTATTGAGAACAATAAACCAAGCCTAGAGGACCATTCCATATTAAGATAATATAAATATATGTTTCCAAAAGAGGTACCATGTCTACCTCCAAGAAGAGATATTGAATTTTCAATAGAACTTGTACCAGGAGCGGTGCTAGTGTCTAGAACACCCTATAGAATTAGTACACCAGAGCTAGTTGAGATAAAACTATAGCTAAAGGAGATGTTGGAAAAAGGATACATTAGGCCTAGTGTGTCTCCATGGGGAGAACTAGCCTTGTTTGTGAAAAAAAAGGATGGAACACTTAGGTTGTGCATAGACTATAGACAACTCAATAACATGACCATTACGAATAAGTATCCATTTCCAAGGATCAATGATTTGTTTGACCAGTTAAGCGGTGCTATGATTTTCTCCAAGATTGAATTGAGGTCTGGATACCATCAACTCCAAATTAAGAATGAATAAATCCACAAAAAAACCTTTAGGACAATTTATGGGCACTAAGAATGTGTGGTGGTGCCATTTGGGCTTACCAATGCACCAACCACTTTTATGTGCTTGATTAATAATGTACTCAGTAAGTTCCTGGATGGATTTGTGTTGGTTTTCATTGATGATATCCTAATATATTATAAGAGTAGGGAATAACATGAGGAACATCTCAATTTAGTGCTTCAAGTGCTAAGAGAACATCAACTCTATGCTAAGTTTAGTAAGTGTGACTTTTTCCAAAAAAAAGTCCATTACTTAAGCCATGTTATTTCGGAAGAAGGAGTGGCAGTTGATCCTAAAAATATAAAATCCATTATGGATTGTCCTACCCTGAAGGATGTATCTGATATCAGATCCTTTATTGGCCTAGAAGGATAATATAGAAGTTTCATAAAGGTATTCTCCAAGATCGATTTCCTAATCACCTCCCTTCATAAAAAGGGAGTTAAATTCATTTGGACACCAAAATGTGAAGAGAGATTCCAACCACTGAAATACCTCCTAACTAATGCACCTGTGCTAAATATTGTAGATACAAATAAGAAGTTCCTTGTGTGTACATATGCATGCAAATAAGGGCTCGGAGGTGTCCTTATGCAAAAAGGACATGTGATTTGCTATGAATCCAGAAAATTGAATGATCATGAAATCAATTATGTAACACATGATTTGGAGTTGGATTTCATAGTACATGCTTTAGAAATGTGGAGGCATTACCTCCTAGGTAGAATATTTTTTATTATGACAGACCAGAGTGGGTTGAGATATCTATTTGATAAACCAAAACTCAATGCTAGAGAAGCTAGATGGATGAATCTCTTTAGTGAGTTTGATTTCGAAATAAAACATATCAAAGGAAAATAAAATAGGGTGGTTGATGCCCTCAATAAAAGTATGAAATTGATTCACTTGGAAGATGTAAGAAACTGTAAATCAGATGTCAAGGAAAGACTCAAAAGTGCAAAAGAAATAGATGCATTTTCAAGACTATGAAATCATACTTAGAGAAAGATCCCCAAAGGATTAAGTATGAGGGTTATTAATTACTGAATGATGTCTTGCTAACATACAAAGGTAGGTTGTATATTCCAAATTGTGACGACTTGAAGAGGTTCATAATGGATGAACTACACAAAAGACCATATAATTGTCATCCTGGTTATCAAAAAAAGATCACATCCACTAGGAAACAATTTTATTCTCCCAGACTGAAAAATGACATAGTTGATTACTTAGCTAAGTGTCTATAATATCAGCAAGTTAAGGCAGAGAACCGACATCTAGAAGGGTTGTTGCAGCCCCTACCAATCCCAGAATGGAAATGGGAAACCATCTCCATGCATTTCATCACAGGGTTACAAAAATCAACCAAACATATTGACACCATGATGGTATTCAAACTAAGCAAGGTTGCTCACTTTATTCCCGCCAAATCAAATTGCAAGGAAATAGATATTTCCAGTATTTTCATGAAAGAAATATTTAGACTGCATGAGTCCCGGGGATGATTTTAGGGGCTAAATTTTCTCATGGGCTAATTTTCCATGGTTTTTCCAAAACCGAGATTCGCTATTTTAAAAATGATTGGCCCAAATTCTATAGGATAGAATTATTTTACCTTAAAAATCACCAAAAAGGTATAAAAACTATATAAAATCCTTAGAAATTTGAATATTTTAACAAAAATATCGTGAATCATTTATAGTTGGCATATGAAGGATTAGTAAGATTCGTCGAGGTTTCTAGATTTAAAAATAAATTTCCATCCTTAAAATCATCCCTATGCATGACATGCCTAAGGAAATCATATCCAACAGAGATACTAAATTTACTTCAAACTTTTTGAAATCTTTGTTTGTTGGTTTTGAAACTAAATTACTATTTAGTACAACATATCACCATCAAACTAGTGGGAAGATAGAGAGGGTAAACCAAGTATTATAGGAAATTTTAAGGATGCATGTAATGCATCAATCCAAGAAGTGGGAAGACTACCTACCACTAGAAGAGTTTGTCTATAACAATCACTATCAAGAGTCATGAAATATCAACCCTTTTGATGCCCTCTATGGTAGACAATGCAATATTCCAATCAGCTGGAATAACCCAGTGGAAAGAATTACAATCAGGCTAGATATGCTAAAGGAAATGGAACAACAAGTAAATAAGATAAAACAGAATCTGAAAATAGCTCATGATAGAAAGAAAAGCTATGCAGATAGAAAAATGACTCCTAGAGAGTTCAAAGCAGGGGATCATGTGTATCTCTGAGTTAGGCCCATAAAAAGTTCCTTGAGAACGAGAGCTTGTGCCAAGCTAGAACCTCGTTATTGTGGACCCTTTGAAATTTTGGATAGAGTGGGACCTATAGCATATAGACTATAAATTCCTCCCACAGTGAAGGCACATAATGTTCTGCATGTTTCGTTATTGAAGAAATATGTACATGATTCTAATCATATAATTGATTGGTCTGTGATTGTTATCGGACAAATCGGTAGGTGCAGATACTAACTGATCTCCCTAGATCCACCTAGATCTAGAACAAAACACACCAGAACATGACGCTTTCCTTAAGTTTTAGATATTGAATTTACCAACTAAAGTGGGATGGGTGACATACCATTTAAATGTCGCTTCCTCTCACCATCGCCATCCTAGCTCCATTCCAATGCTCATACAATGATGATCCTGCAAAAGAATGCAACCAACCAAAGTGATAGCAATAGAAAAAACTCAATATAAACCTATGTATGTGATCAAGGAATCATACAATAAAACACAACAAGCTTTATAGGAAAGAATCA
>SNQJ01S0017999.1:18081-44450 GCA_010110895.2 Picea sitchensis | reverse complement strand
ATACTGAACTCCATAAAGCCCTACACTTCTTAGTATGACCTATTGGGTCACTTTATCTTGTATACTTCAGCACAATGTTTTCTTCCTCAGTACCAAACCTTATTTGCATGAGTCTGTTGCATTGTGACCAGTCTTTCATCCCTTCTTTGTTAGTAACCTACCATCTGGTTGGAGTCTCTTTTAGGACAACATCTAGCATTAACAACCTTTGTTGTTTAGGTACCTACAACTCAAATTCCTTTACAAACATGCTTATATCAGTTAATATTTCATACCTGGTTGGATCACATAGGTTTGTTCCAATCCAACACAAGGATACTTTTATATGTGCACATTGTTTAGTTGACATTCCATGCATCCTCTACATCTAATGCTCTATACCTTCTTATGAATTTGATGCACACAAAATAATACTTATCCGACTCAACGCCCCATCAACAGTCGGGTTGACATAATTCTCCATCTGAGAGGTCATGTTATATAAATTTTCAATGTTGTTTCCTCTTGCTGGCTCTATGCATCATTTTCCTTCTGATGGGTCCAAGGGTGCAGTAACCTTCAAATCTCCAACCTCAAATATCATCTTCTTCCTCTTCAAGTTAATTATTTCCTGGTTATCAAAGGTTGATTCCAGTCTCATCAGTGTTGGATATGATTAATTGTCATCCACAATATCAATCACTTCAATGTCGTCCATATTGCTCACACCATCTATGTTCATAGGTATTCCTGTCAAATAACTAGTCAAGAATATTTTGTGTTGATTCACAATCCTTAACTGAATAGGAGACCATACTAGTTTAGGTTTTCCCATCATCTCCCATGTCTTCTTAGGTAAAACATTCATGTCAGACCCAAAAACCAATATGACATTATCCACATCATACTCCTCAATATGCACATTAAATCTGAATTTTCCATTGCTTATCTTCCTATGAAGTAACTGATTAACCATCCTTTGTGCGATATGAGTTTACTTTCCTCTTGTAAAATGATCAATCATGTCATATAACTTATTGAGCATAGTTTCATCTTTCATTATATCTACACAAATCCTCAAGAATTATGTTAGAGCTATTACCTTTCTATTTGGATTAGTTGGCACAACGTGATCCCCCACATGAGGCGCAGATGATGTTGATTCTCCCCAATCTTGTCCCAACACTTATTTTCTTTCCCTATGACATGTCTCCCTTTCCTACTAAGGATCAAAAGTTGGCATAGGCCCCGTTGAATTCCTTACCCATTGCTCAGTTTTCTTTCATCTATTTGTCAAATTAGATCTCGGTATAGCTCCCTCGTGCATAATAACTTCTATTCTTGGTCCTTCGTTCCATTTTTTGGCTGATGCCTTCCGCACATTCTAATTTTGATTATGGTTCTAGTTACCTTTGTCCTACCATTTCACAACTCGTTGAGGACAATATTATCTCGCACGATCTAGTGCTCTGCAGTATGTGCATGTTGTACATGGATTTAGGCAGTCACATGCCAAGTTTCCTAGTTGATTACATTTATAACATATTATCGATCCTCTTCCTCTTCTACCAAAAGTTCCTTTGACGCGACCTATACCAAAGTTTTCTTTCTTCCCTGGATTGAAAACTCTTTGATTTTTGTATTACAGACCACCCCCTTTTGCTGCAACAATATCCTCTTGAATCATGTACATATCTAATGTGAGTTCCCTCATCAAGTTGAAGTCATGACAACGCCTCTCTTCATGTCGCACAAAAAGTCAAAAGTTTCAAAACAACTTCCTTGGTGTACTCTAATACTTTTTTAGTAATGGACACTTAGTGGGATGATAGCCCCATTTCCTACATATCTCATAGTACGCTCCTCCAAGTAATGGATTCGACGCTCCAGTTACCAGAAACTGCACGAATACTAGGAATTCATCCTTTTGATGGCCTTTAGTCCTCCACTTGGTACACAAAACTTGCTCTTGTTTCTCCTTCCATCTTGTAAGTTTTACTAGTTGAATCATCAACGCCGCTAATTGTTTTTGAATTTGTGCCATTCCTCCATTTTATACCACAAAAGATAATTTTAATTTCAATGCAATTTCTAGTGCCTTGGGATGTGACACAATCTTATGTTGTATTAATGGCCTTAAAATGTGTGGTAGAATCCCTGAAATAAAACATTCTTGATGTTCTTGATCAAGGATATGGAAAGTTAGYCTACCAATCATATCCTTAAATATCTGATCGAAATCCCATACAAACTATGTTTGTACCTTTTTAATCTCCATCAGTTTGGTGATGTACTGTGACTCTGAATTTGTATTCTTGAACTCTTTCAACAACACTTTCCTTATMTTTKCCAAAGTCCTAGTATATCCTATAGGTGTGATACTTTYAAGATTCATATACCATACTATGCACGACATCTAAATGTTTTCKCTATTTGCGCAATCTTCACAGCCTCATCATGTGCATTCTTAGTGGCCCAAATTGTTTTGCAGACAAATAGATGTTGTTCTGGGTCCTCTGACCCCACTCCCTGGAAATCAAGAAGTATAAGAATATTGCCTACCCATACCATGTGTATTTTTGTAGTTACTCATATTGGCGATGTTGGTTGGATCTGATTCAGATTCAGACTTTGTGCACTACTTCCACTATTATGACTGCACTACAATAGCTTTTGACAATTCTTCAATTGTTATCTCTGATTGTGGTGACACATAGGGGGTCATGGATTCAACATAATACTTGGTACAAGTATGAATTAATGGGACTTCTATCACTGGACTAGATTGGAACTCTTCTTCTTCTCCCCCTCTATATGGTATCTCCATGATTCAGACTATTGCAGCATGTTCTATCCCCTCTTACTCATTGTGAAACTCTCTTTTCCCAGCCTTAGTATTTCACCTCTTATACCTCCTTCCTCTGTGAAATACTCCAATCTCATATTATTCCTCTAGTATACTCTATTCTTGCATCCTCAATCCCTTCCTTCCTTCTTCATCACTTCCTTCATTCTCTCTTGTTCTCAGACTGTCCTCTTGTCATCCCCAACTTCCCCTATGTGCACAAACCCCTTTAGCAGTCAGATTTCATTTTCATCATGAACTTGTCACACAACACCATGTTTATTCACATACTCAAAAATTTCATGAACCTTCCACACAGACCCTTGAAAAAATCCCTTTCTACCACATGGTATGATTGGGTACAATCTATTTCAAATTTTGCAATATATCCTCCTAGTATGCTATCCAACCAGAAATCAATTGCACAAGTAGTTAGGTTACTTATGGAATTCAACTGTCATACAATATCAAGTGTCTTGTTCCTCGGTGCTGCATTTTTTACCTTCCAATAGTCTTCACTAATATTTCTAGCCACTCAGTCAGAATAATTGGAAACTTGCCAAAGAAAATTTCATGCAGTTTTGTATACACATACCTTTGCATCCATTTATTTTCACTCATTTGAGGATTCCTATTCTCTTGTCGAGAAAAATCCCATTCCTTCCTTTCCAACCATTCTGATATCTCCTTCCTAGTCATCCTTCAAAATATTCCCTTAATAAAAAATTCCATGTACCGACAACGAAACTATTTGTGGAGCTACGTGCGGTTTGTAATACCCTAGGTTAAATTTATATTTAACCAAAAAAACCCACGAGACACTGTCCCTTTCAACATTACCGTGTGTAGATGAATTCTCACCCAAGGTATCTATTGGGACTACAAGAAACAAGTTTATGCAGTAGTGAAGGAATGGGAGGTGACCATCTTATTATTCCTTATTTATAATTTATGGCCACATGATTTTGTCCTTGTTCCTTATTAACTACTTCATGATTCATATTCATATTATCATTTTATTCCATATTATTGTATAACTAATTACTGTAACAGTTAATAATATTGTGCCATGTTTAAAAATAAGACAAATCTAGTCTACTATGCATTGAGACGGAATTCATAATAAAACACATCAAAGATAGAATACACAAGATTTAACGTCATTCACCCAACTCTAGGCTACATCCGCAATGATTGGATTCTTTATTATGCTTTTGTTAAGTTCTTCAGGCTCGCACACTATGCTTACAAAGATGTATCATGATATCTTTCTCTTCTACTATCCTAGCCACTACCTAGTGCAAGCCTTTCTCTCTCTCTCTTCATCATCCCTTACATTCATACATGGATTCCTCTCTTTACAGACTCAAATAGACAATTGAGGAACAACAACCTGAGAACCAACCATATGCTGAGAGGAACCAAACATAGTGAAAACAAAGAACCTTGGACAACGAACCCATATTATCCCAACAATTTACATATTTATACATAGGTTTTAAGGCTTAAAACCCTATTCCATTGCATTACAACTTTAGTTAAATTGTTTTCAATTGATTTCTCTTTCTTTTTTGTCTGCATGTTGCTTTTTCACTTACACTAGTTATTCTTTCATACTTTTGTGTTTCCTTCCATCTTTATCATGTCGGACCTGTCATCCTTTCTTTTATCCCACTTTCTTCTTATTTATTATTTATTCTTCTTTGTTATTATTTAGCCTCTCTCACTGCATGTTGTACTTCTCGATGTGATTATTCTCTCTCAATGTGCATTGTACTTCGGGATTCACCTTTGCTTCTTATTTTCCTCCTGGATGCACCTCGGTTTCACACTCCCTAATCTTCCTTCTTCTCATGTGCACCTATGTTGTGCATGTCTTAGGATTATTCCCAAAACTTTATTCCAAAACTTTTTGTCCAACTGGTGTGTTACAAAGTGGTATCAGAGTAGTGGTTCTAACACTATACCYGAGTGAACATAAATAGACCACATACATGATATTATTTGAGTTTGGTTCAAAGTTGAGCCTACAAGGTTTAAGGAAAAATAACAAAATAAGAGGTTTTGGAATAGAKAATGATGGAATTAAGGTTGTCTAGCCTAGGGAACCAAACTTTTAGCATTGGTTACAACCTTAGGGATTGTATGGAAAGTTCCTCATCTTTTGAGAATTGTTGGAGAATTTTTAGCATTAATCCATTTTATCTAGAATGGAAGAGACATGTTGTTCGATATGCATGTAAGTGTAAAAAAATGGATTATATGAACATGTAATGATTTTTTTATAGTTCTTGGGATTGACTGATTCTAATGGGTACACTGATTTGAGGATACTATACTATTGAGGTGAAGTAATTATAAAAATCACATCATTCAAATGTGTTGGAATGTTCCAATAACATAAGGTTGGAACATGGATACCTCAGTGGAGGTAGCGGCCAATAAGGTGTATTGGATGGAAATTCATTATGGCCAAGATGGACTTGGATAGAGAGTGTTCCTATCAAGGAATATTAGTGGACAAATGAGAAGCATGATAGTGCATAGGGATGCAAGAATCTAGAAGGATTTGATAGCATCCACATAGATCTCAAAGAGATGAAACAACTATGTGTTGGAGTTCATAATTGTAGTAATGATATGGAAACTTTGAAATATTACCAGCATGGATGAAGATGTTGTTTATGCTACTCGATATAGACTTATGAAGGTAAGGTGAGGATAAATGGGGTTTTGATCCAAAGCTTGGTGAGATACTGCATGAACATACTTGAGAAACCAATGGATTAAGTAGCATTCAATGATTGAGGGAAGACGAGTAAGAATTATTTTAATATACCTATTTTATGAAAATTGAATTTAGCTAAGGATTCCCTCAACAAAAGTTGCATGATTCAAAATCTATGAGGCGTGAATGGTTAAAGGAAATAGTATATAGTAATTGCTATGCACTAGGTGAAGCATTGATTACCTAGTGATTTGTTGACATATGGAAAGAGTTTATAGAAAGTGTGAAAGAGGGATATCTTACTAATTATTCTCAAAATAAATAAGGAAAAATGATTATGAATATGCTTGTTAGATATGTCATGTGAATGACTATAATAATGACATGGAAAATGTGTAAGTAGTGCACATGCATGCTGGTATATATGGGTATATATATTCCTAAAGGCATGGTTTGACTGAATTAGTATGATGTCTAATAGGAATAAATGAATAAGCAAGTTGATGGTGGAGAAAGAATAGTACTTGCAATGTTTGGGTAGTACCAGTGTTACTCAGTTGACCTTATCTTGAGGTTTTAATTTATTTTGTTTGAATACTAGCCTGAAGTTGTTGTAAGACTTACTTCAGGAAGAGATAGCATGAAATAATGAACGATAAAGTGTACACAAATTCTTTGTTTTTATTGACTTCAATGTGGAATAAGGAAATGTTCTTATGATTATTCCTTTAAAATGTTCATGTGAATGATTGTGGAAAATCATAAAATAGATTATTTTAAGATTGAACAAATGTGCATCTGTAAATTATTAAGGTTTTTCAACTGTAGACATGCACACACATTGTTGATAAATATGATTAAGTGCATGGATGAAATAAATATGTTGAATGCGTGCATATGTTAGTTATGGCTATTATGGGTAAGTAACTCAAATGATATATTTGTTACTAACTCATGGGTTGAGATCGTTTCAACAGTTGATGGATATGCGACAAGGAAGTTGCATGCTAATATAGTCCCCTGTGCATGGATTGTGTAAAGACCCTATCAGAAAAATAGGGCTATGGGATTAATGACTACTGAGAATCAAGTGGTGGGATACATAATCCTATATATATAAGAACCTTCGATTACATTTTGGGAACTTGCATGTATATAAGGAAACATATGTCAAGGAAAATGTCAACAATTTGAATGGAAAGTGGTTAATGCGTAGAATGCACTTTCTTGTAGTTTAATTCATGAGATAAAATTAATATTTTAGAATGTTGTTTGCATCAAGGGAAGGTAGGATCTCTAAGTGAATAAATGTCAAGTTGAACTTCACCTGAACTTATCAAGGAAATAGGGTAGCCAAATTCAGAAAGAAATAGAATGCATAAGAAAATATGGAATAAAAGGGAATTTTTTATCACTCTAAAACTATGATATATTTGGTAGAGTTATATTCTCTTAAAAGAAGCAAGTACACTTGTAAAAATAAATAACAAATTGTTGATGTTTTGGGAAGCATCGAGCAACCATTCTCCTCATATTGGCCATGTGACTTGGCTAAGGATAATGGCCTAGGTGTAGTATTTATCCTTGATCATGTGACTTGAAAAGGACTGACAAAGACCTGAGGTGTTGATGTTTCTACAGGTGGAAGTATCAAGCACAAATTATTCTCAGATTGGCCATGTGACTTGGATAAGGAGAATATCCCATACGTAGTCTTTATCCTTGATCATGTGACTTGACAAGGAATGACAAAGACTCGAGGAAAATATGCATGGGGTAGAAATTATACTCATATGTCCATGTGACTTGGATAAGGATAATGGCCTAGGGTGTTGATGTTATACATGTATTAACATTTAGTATACATTCTCCTCAAATGGCCATGTGACTTGGATAAGAATAATGGCACAAGTGTAGTCTCTATCCTTGATCATGTCACTTGAGAAGGACTAACATAGACTTGTGATTCTATGTGGGAGAAGTATACATCAACTGGGTGCATTCCAGAGAATATTAAATCAACCAGGAACACGGATAACCTTTCTATGAAAGTAAGAAATCCAAGAAGTAAAAGAAGACCGATGTAACCATTAAAGAAGCCCCTTGAAGCAATTGAAGATTGAATAAGAGAATTCAGCCTCCACAAGTAAAATACATAAAGAAATAAAGTGAAAATGAAGACCCAAGAAGAAAAGTCAGCCCCATTAGTAAAAAGAAGGCCCATGGAAAACTATAAATAGAGGCATAGTCATTTAATTTGGACACACATCTCTTCTCTTCAAGTGCACACTAGCCAATTTCCAGTTTCTAGTTGTAGGGGTAATATTTCTATATTACTAGATTTCTTGTTGTCTTGATGAGTGCGCCACACTTGGAGAAGCTCTCTCTTGGTTGTATTTTTAATATTCTAGTGAGACACTAGATCTTGGAGATGCTAGGCTCACGGAGGAAATTCTCTAAATGGTATTTTTTGTTAATTATCTGTGATGTATTGGTAATATATTGGACTTGATTCTTATATATGAAATGTTGTTCACTTTTTTCCCATGGTTGGGTTTCTCACGTTAAATACTTGTGTTCTTGTGTCTATTATGCATGGTTAATATTTCTAGATATTGTTATTTAAGTCACATTGTTGTAGTTGACATTTTCAGTGTATAGTTTTTCTATGACAATTTTGGCATGAAAGGAAATTTTGTTTTTGAAATATTAAGGAAATAACTATCATATCTGGGAATCAGAAAAATCAACATGGTATCAGAGCTTTGTTGAAATATTTCCACTGCACAGTCACAAAACTAGACCTTATCTGAAAATCATTGGGTACTTTTCTTAATAATGTTGGGGCTAATTTCTGCATAAAATAGCTCACCCTTACCTAGCACACCTATTGGTTCTCTCGTATTTCTAAAACTTCAAGTTTGAAATTTTAGTCAAATTCAAAGGTTGACTGATCAAAGTCAAAATCAAATGTTGAACTTTTTAAATTTTTTAAGCTTGTTGATGTTTTTCTGACTTCTTCTTGTCAATATGGTAAACTATCTCAGATTGGAAGACAAGTTTGATGGTGATACAAAGTTCAAAGGTATGCACTTGTATATGTTTTTTCAAGTTATATCATGAGGTTGTTTGTAGGGGACGTACAATGAGAAAAAATACCAAGGAAACTTTTCCAAGTAGTGATCTTGGATTTAGTGCATTCATAGGAACAAACACACCCTCCCTATCATTTAAGATTCTAGTTACATGGTATGATTGATGTATTCTTATTTTCTTTTCAAAGCATACCAGGTTTAATATTTTTTGCATATCAAGAGAATGTTGTAACCATGAAAACAATATTTAGAGGCCTATTACTACTAGGTACTACTTTTATATTACAAGAACTAAAATCCAATGTCTGGTAATACTTAAACACTATTACGATCATTATGTAAAATGATCACTATTTAGTAATAATGATGCACTTGTTTGCAAGATGAATTTTATCTCTTCTAGGAGATTTTATTGTTCTTTGTCTTTGTACTCGGAAGGTTACCTTTGGAAATTCCACAGAGGTTATCATGGAAATGTTTTTTGTTCCTATTCTAGGAAGGTCACCATGATTGGTAGACAGTGGTTCTTCTAGGAAATTGATAGGTTACCATGGAGAAATTTACCCAACCATGGGGAGAGGCCATTGAGATGCATATTTTTGGAATTTCATTCCTTGTTTGGGAAGAAAACTTAATGAAGCATGCCTAGTAAGGCCGCAGGTCCAAGGAGTAGACCTTAGACAACAATATTGTTGATTAAAGAAGAACCTTATATCTATCTCATATTTGGATAATAAAGGTTACAAAATTTCATTTATGGATGGTCAAATTATTGTATGTCCTAAGGGCTTAAGCATATAATCAATATTAGTGATTGGTGTTCGAGATGGAGGACTATGCATATTATTGTTACAACCAACCCAGGAAGTGGTACATGCCAATATCAGTTTATGATCACTGATGATGTCTCCTGAAAGACACAGATCTACTTCATGAAGATAGGGGTGAAGTATTCAACAAGTTCCATGAGTTCAATTCCCAGGAAGAGAACTTGACATGGAAGAAGAAGAAGTGGTATGTGCAAGGAAGAAGGTATCATGAGGGAGTTGGAATTTCTCTACAACCCTCAGTAGAATGATATTATTCTTGAATATTTCAAAATACACTGAGTGTCTCATATGGAAATTGATAGTGAGAAGTAGAAGTATTGAAAGGATGAAGCTACAATTCCCCCTTCATACTATCAAGAAGAGTGACAACAAAACTAGTGGATATACCCAAAGATGTTTCTGTGATGAGGAAAAGGCCAACATGGCCTCGTGACACCTTGCATAATGAAAAGGGAATTCAATTATTGATACTGATGAGTCACATTATTGATTCCAAAACTTCAAGTTATGAGGAGGAAGTAGGCCAATAGGTTTGGAAGGATTCCACGATGGAAGAGTTTCATTCCATAATGAAGAATGATGTGTGGGACACAATTTCTATACCATAGGAGAAGTTAGTGTGACTTTCAAGTGGATCTATAAGATCAACCATGTAGTAGATGGTAGCATCAAGAAGTAAAAAGTGAGGTTTGTGGTGAAACATTTCTCTCAGAAAGAAGGAGTGGATTATGAGGAGACATTTTTCTTGAGTCACCAAGTACACTTCCATCAGGACTATTATTTCCCTTGCTTCAGTAATAGTTTGGATATTATATCAGCTGGATGTAAATACCTCATTCATCAATGTTTATATCAAGGAGGAAGTGTACATAGAGAAACATAGGGGATTTATGATACATGAGAATGATTCTCATGTTTATAGATTAAAGAAAGCAATGTACATAATCAAGAAGGAACATAGAGAATGGTAGTTCAGGATCAATGCATACTTGATGAGCCTTGATTTCAACAAGAGTGATGAATATCCCAACCTTTACTACAAGTTTTTTGATGGTGATCCTTGGTGTCATATGTTTATTATTTGTTCCTTACAGCAGTTAAGTGGCTCATTGTCAGGTGCAAGAGGGAATTGACCTCAGAGTTCGACATGGAGGATCTTGTCCAGATGTACCATTTCTTGGGATTTGAGGTATGACATGGATCATTTGGGATCTTCCTTAGTCAAGGGATATTGATTAGGTTCGATATGATGGACTGCAAATCCATGGATACACCTACGGAGAAAAATAATGAGAATTTGAGTGATTCTACTTCATATCCATATTTGGTGGATCCCACGATGTACAAGTAGTGGATTAGATCCTTGATGTACCTAGTTAACACCGGGGAATATATTTACTTTTCATTAAGAAMCTTGAGCCAATTTATGGTAGATATGAGACACTACCATTGGGTTGTAACAGATAATGTGTTGAGGTACTTGCATGATACARTTGGCTATGACCTAAGATATGTATTAAGTGGTGAAGTGAAGTTGCATGGATATACAAATTTCGACTTGGTAGGGAATGTAGTAGATAGAAATGTCACCTCAGGGTGCTACTCCAACCTATGATCAAGCTATGATATCTTGGTTCAGTATAAATCATACATCTATAGAACTCAGTACAATAGCGATAGAGTATATCACATCTAGTGTCACAAGTCATGAAGTAGTGTGGCTTTAGAATAATCTTGCAACATTATTTGATCAATACCTTAATATAAAATATCACTTCATTTGAGACATGGTATAGAAGGGAGAAGTGAATATTTAGTCCATATCCACATATGAGAAGAATGCAGAAATTATCAACAAGGCTTTGTTCAAGGTGATGGACAAATGAGTAGCATTGGGCATAAATTATCCCAGATTGGTCATGCTTATTTGACCAAAGAAGAATGATACATTCAATCACAAGATTAACCATGTTTATTTGGCTAGTGGTGAATCTCCCAAGAATATTGTTTCTCCTTAGTCATGTTGACTTGAAAAGGAGTGAAAAAGACTTGAGGTGTTCGAGAGACAAGATTGGTGTGATGAGAAATGTATCCCTTAGATTAGAGGGGGTGTTGATGTTTTGGGCAGCATTAGGTAGACATTCTCCTCATATTAGCCATGTGACTTGGATAAGGAGAATGGACCAGGTTTAGTCTTTAGCCTTGATCATGTGACTTTACAAGGACCAACACAGACTTGAGTTGTTGTGGTTTCTCCATATGGAAGTATCAAGAAGAAATTATCCTCAAATTGGTCATGTGACTTCGATAAGGAGAATGGCCCAGACATAGTATTTATCCTTGACCATCTGACTTGAAAAGGACCAAAAATGACTCGAGGAAAATATGCATAGGGCATACATTTTATTTAGATAGACATATGACCTGGATAAGAAGAGTTTACTAGGGCGTTGATGTTATCCATGTATTATCATTAGGTAGACCTTCTCCTCAGATGGACATGCTACTTGGCTAAGGATAATGACCAAGGTGAAGTCTTTATCCTTGATCATGTGACTTGAAAAGCACTGACAGAGACTCTAGGTGCTATGTGGTAGAAATATACATCAAAAGGGTGCATGCTAGAGAAGATTACAACAACCAGGCTCAAGGACAACCTTTCTATGAAAATAATAAATCTAAGAAGTAAAAGAAGACACATTTGACAATTAAATAAGCCCCAGGAAGAAATGGAAGACCCAAGACGATAATTCAACCTTCATAAGTAAAATAAAGGAAGCAATAAATTGAAATTGAAGACCCAAAAAGAGAAGTCGGCCCCACCAGTAAACAAAATGAGCTTGGACGAGTATAAATAGAGGCAGAGTCATTTCATTTGGACACACAACTCTTCTCTTCAAGTGTGCACTAGCCAGTTTCCAGTTGCAAGGGTAATATTTTGCTATCACTTGGAGTTCTTGTTGTCTTGGTAAGTGTGCAACACTTGGAGAGGCAATAGACTTGGATAATATCTCTCTTGGTTTAAGTTTGGATATGCTAGTGAGACTCTATCTCATGGAGACACTATGCTTGGGGAGGAAATTCTCTGATTGGTATTTTTTGTTATTGATGGTGATCATGTACTGGTAATATCTTGGACTTGATTCTTCTATAAGAAAGGTTGTTTGGTTTTCTCCCAATTTTGGGTTTCCCATGATAAATTCTTGATTTCTTTTGTCTATTGTGCATGGTTAATATTTTTAGATCTTGTTATTTCCACTGCATTGTTGTAGTTGAGTTTCCAGTGTATATTTATTCTATGATAACTGTGGCATGAAAGGAAATTTTGTTTTTGAAATCATAAGGCAATAACTATCATATCTGAGAATGAGAAAAATCAACAAAAAATTGGATGTTTGAATGAATATCATTGTTAAATCCATTTTATGCAAATAACAAAAAGTTCATGGAAATAACTCAACTACACTGAAAATTCTAGACTGTGCAGAGGAATTGGAAAGGAGAATCCCTTGAATCCTCTCTTGTTGTTTATTATATTTCTCTAGAATCAGAAAACTAATATGTGTGAAATATATTAGGCATGATAATGCTAATAGTTGTAGGAAAGTAAAATATCTGAAATACTTTTGCATTTTCTCTAATGAACAGATTGAGGATAATATGGTAGAGTGCACATAGATATGCTAGGGGATATCGGATAATGTTTGCCAATTTAAAGGTGTTATGGCACATACACTCTGATTAGTATGATAGATAATAAAATTGTGGTGGTGGTTGTTGTGTGAAGGATATGTTGGGATTGTTGATGATACATCTTCCAATGATGAACGACTTCGTGAATAAAATACAAGAGATTGTTTTTCGAAAGGTTGATGGATGGATCATGTGAGTCCATGAAGCATAAAATACTCAGAGAAGATTAGAGATGTTGTTGGAAGCTAGACAATTATAAAATTTATCATGCCTTTATAGCATGTCACCTTAAAGGAATTGAGTAAGAATTTATTCAAAAATTCTTTAGATTTTGGATGATATGTATATGATTATGATTTGAATGCATGTATTTCATTGATACCCAAGTGGGTTATGGCATAGAAAGAAACATATTATGAGAAAATATGGTTTGGAATATTTTCAATGAATCCATGAATATTTATGTCATGTTTGAATTGGATAACCACGGGTAAATGAGTAACTATTATCATAAGTAGTACACATGTTAAATGAATTGAGGGGATGCATGTTGTATGAAAGGGAAAGTATAGGAATACACATTATGGAAGGAATACTTCAAGTTCTTTGAGGTATTTGTGGAATAGAAAAGAGAATAATTAAGTAGCCATGAGTGGTAGCACCTTGCCTACTGGTAAAGAATAAATACTTAAATGCATTTATATGAAATTTTTGTTTTCATATTATGTTATGTTGGTAATGAGGTCACATCCAGATAAAGTTAGGAGAAATAATCCAACTTTACCAACGAATTCCAAAGATCTATCCATGTTTTACGAAGTGGGATGAACTTCCCAACTCACCCTTGTTGAATACATGCCAAAGATATGTGGTATTCTTGAGTCAATGCAAGTATGAAATGTGCACATTTGGTTGTGGGTATTGGCACATTGGTTTACTTATTGGTAATATGTGATTGCATTATGGAAATATTGGTATCATAATATAATAATGTTGAAGGAACGATACATTCATTCCATTTCATATGCTTACAAAATAGAAGTGATCCAATTGTTATTATGTACAATTTTGTGATCACTTTGTGAGACACTGCAAGTATGGAATGAAAGTATAAGGTGTATGAGATAATAATAACTTTTTTGGTTGTAGGAAGTTTGAGAAATTGTAGGAAGGATGGTCTTGTATATGGAAAGTTGTAATTTCATAAGGAAGGATGATACATGTTGTTGCAAAAGCCAAACTATTATGAGAATGAATCTCATAACTATGGAATTTGACTTCCTATATGGAATGTATCTAAGATGAATAAGTGGAATTGGATATCTTTTGGAAATAGATTTAAAGGAATTATGATTGTGTTTTTTATGATAATATCTCATAGGTATTCTATGTATGTGATACAAGTGAGATGATAAATCTGTCCTGAAAGGACATATGATTGCGGTTGAGATAGAACGCATGTGAAAGTGGCTATTGTTGTGACACTAACACCCTATATTCCATAATATCCGTTAATATGTGGTATTATATGTTAGACAAAGTGAAAGGGACACCTTGGATCTAAAACTATGGAAGTCTCTATACTCATCCTGTGCGAGGAAGCCTTCATAGGCAAGATGGATCGCTTGAGCGATTTTGTAGTGGATAGGGGAATGCCTGATCCTAGATCATGGGTGACTGTAAGGAAGAGAATATAGAGGTAGTTCATGTTATCTACTGACTGAGATCATGAGCATAGTGGGTATGTCTAAGAAAATAGTGAGTCGATTTTTAACCATGGAATCCATATGGAAATAGATCCATGATCATACATATAAGTATTGTACTAAAATGTATATTCTATATTGAGTTATGAATATCGATGGAAAATTTATGCATAGATTTGGTTATAATATGCATGTTACTTGGTAATAGTTGTAGGAATATGTTGAAATTCCATAAGTTTGAAGGTGGACTAGAGTGTGAAGCAAAAGTCACTACTGAAGAAACTAAAGGATGAAGACATGGAAAGTATTGATGAGATGAGGAAGAACACAAAGGATAGTGTTCCTTTTAAGGGGTAGGGGAATGTAACAACCCCATTTTGATTCCCTGGTTAATTTGTAATAAATTATGTTTAGTTATGATTTTATCTCATCATGGAGATATTATTTCCATGCCATGGGATATGAATATTGTAATCTATATTTCTTAATAAATAAAATCAAAACAACTGACCGAAGGGTGGAGAAAAGGTATTGGACATGATACCATGAGAGGAATGATTCATGAGGGGCAGAGAGGGGGTTCATTATGCTTAGGATCCCATGGAACCCTCCTGAATTATTTTTGAAGAATAATTCAAATCCAAATAGTCGATGAGAGGGAATTGGTAGTTGGTAAACCAACCAGCCTAATTGAATGAAATTGTAGATTGGTACAACACTTACCACCTCATTTTCCTTGATTGGCCCATGATTTTCCTTTAACACAAGCAAGGTAAATCATGAAACTCCTCGAGGGAGAAAAAGGTAGAATGCAGAGGGAATGGGAAAACTTTCTAGAGGGCATAGTTGTGGAATATCCAAGAATAGAGAAATAATGGGTGCGTTCAAAGAAATAATAGTTATGTAAATAGAATGATCTATGGGGAGAACCCATGAGGAGATAAATTTGTGAATATAGAGTGAAGAGAGAAAGAGAGAGATCATGTGGATGAGAAGATAAATCCCGAACAAAAATTGGGTTGAGAGGGTTGCAAAATTGATGTTTGTTGAAAAAATGGAAATGGAACTAAGAGGGAAGGGTGCTAATATAATGTAAATGTACTGAAGGGACTCCCTTGTGATGAGGTGATCCAACTAGTAAGGCATATAATAAAATTCATGGAGGCCCTAAGATTGGTAGGTATAGGGTTTGTTTTTAGTGATTTCTATGAAGGAGAGTGGACTTCACACTTTTAATTTAACTTCAAAGACAAAGATCCCCTAGTGGTATCATGGCCTAGCATAGGGGTGGAAGATTTATGAAGAGATCAGGGAAGGAGATCTAATGGTTGGGTGAAAAAGCGTTGACCCACGATCATTTTTTCTGGTCAATAAATTATGACAAATTAGTATAATATGTATTTCCTTTTATGAACTATAATATTGTTATGTTTTCCTATGTAATTGATGAATTTATATGGTTTATTGGAAAGAAATTGTAAGGAAAAATGGATAGGATGTATTCCCTATGTTTCTTGTGTAAACAATAATTCATCCTCCATATTTTATTTTCATATGGAAGGAAATCATGTTAATAATTTGAGGAATGGAATGGGTATGGATTTTCTCTATATGTGCACTGAATTATTTGGTTTATTTCATCTCCTGAGATTATATTTCAGATATCTTGTGGTTCAGAGCCCAAACTATGAGAATTTCATGAATTTCCGTGTGTTTTGAATGTTGATACACTCAAGGATTATTGATTCCATTGAGTCTCAAATTATTTAACCTAGGGATGTATCTCATACATATGCTACCATATACCAATTGTGAAATTCAGTCATGTACCAACATCTCAAATATATGTCTCTGATTATGAACCATAACCATACTAAACCAGATACTAATATATCCAAGAGAGTACTTCTAACAAGGTATCATGGAATCACCAAGGTGTACCATACTATGTATGATCACCAATAAGCATGCTCCATAATAACATAAGAATAACACATAAAAATTACCTATGATCTTTTAGTTGACATGATACTCTGTAATATTGAGCTGTAACCTTTCCTCAGTCCTTAGCAACATGGAAGTAGCATATTCCCAAAATTTGTCTTAGCCTTGAAAGACTAAGAACTCTTGTCTAGTAGGGCCTAGAATGACAAGCCATATATGACCTATGGGGGTGCCACACATGACACCCTAAATATGACCCATGAGCGCCTTTAAAATTAGGGTTACATAAAAACCCATCACTCTACATCTGAGAATTTCTCTCTTCCTTCACTTTCTGCTTGTTTCCTCAGACTCGACCTCAGATTCTCTAATAGACGAAAATATTCTCATATGATAGAATTCAATGAATGTGTGTTTACTTATGAGATACTGAAAATATTCTCATATGATAGAATTCAATGAATGTGTGTTTACTTATGAGATACTCCTTGAGGTTTATTTATACTTTTTTCCAATTAACTTCTCTCCTTGATCTTAGGGATTCTTGAACTTTCTTTTTGCAACAACTTCACCCTTTCATTAATGACTTGTAACCAATTTAGTGGCTTATTAACCATTCTTATGGGATTCCAACTTCATGAGGGAATATATCCCTAGCCATGAGGAACCACATGGAATACCACCTATCACCCTAAATGGCACAACGAGGACTATCCATGTATGAGTGTGTTACCTACATTTTAAGTACCCTTCATGTCCTTATTCCTAAAACAACTTCAGGTATCATGACTAGACCCCTAAGGCTTCATGTAGAGTTCATCAAATGTACACAACACATGCTAACATCAACCATTCTTGTTGGAATCAATGAAAACTAACTCACCATCAATCTTTATCTCAAATATGGGGTATCTCAAATGCTCTAAGGGTTGACATTAATGGAAACAAATTTTCCAACAATATCCCCCTTTAACATTGATGGAAACACTCATACAACAATACTCATGATCCCTCTATGACCATTTATCCTCATGAATGTTTCTCTCTCTCCCCCTTTGACATGAATGGGAAAAAATATCTCTCCTTGGGGATTCTCCCCCTATCTTCATCTGTCTATTCTTTCTCTTCACATATTTTTGTCATCATGTGTCTTTCCATGTTCCTCTTCTCATTTGATAGTAAATAGTGACTCCCCATGAAAGTACACCTTCTTTGAACAATAATTCTCTTAATTAATGTTCTTGACTCTTTATCTTTTGATATCTCTCTTAATCTCCCTTTGAATTCATGGGAAAAATGATAACTCCTCTTTTCGATATGTCTCCCCCTTTCTGCATGTTACTGATATTCCTTTCTATATCTCTTTCTCTAATGATTTCTCTTCCCTTGACTTATTTTAAATATGTAGAACAATATGGGACTTCATATATATGTTTCTTTTCCTCTCTTCCATTGCTTCTCATTGTCCATTGGTGCTTCTTCTTGTAACTTTATGACATATATAAAAGGAATTCAAAATTTATTGACTTCAAATATTCATGTCCTGTCATGTTCATTGTTTAGACATCAATGCCCATGCTTTTCAAAAAATATTCCTCTAATGATATAGCTTCTGCTGAAGGTTTCTCTTTTCTTGTTTCATTGTTCCTTTCACTGCTTGTCTTCATGTGATGAAGTGATTCCACTGATTCCAATTGTAAATATGCTTTGTCATATATCTTTCTAGACCCGCCAATGATCTCATAAATCTATCTATGTACATATGTCATAAGTTGTCCATAACTATGCTACTCAATTGTCCACAATGCTGAACCATCTGTCACTGTACTGTTATGAAGGATTCTTTGTTTTAACTAATAATTAGTTGTTTCTCAAACTGAATCAAATATGCCCATTGATATGAAATATATCCTTGAACCTGTAATGAATATATCCTTTCTTAGAAAGTTTGTCAATGATATTCTTATGAATTATTGATGGGAACATTGCTTCTCAATCGATCAATCAGTCATTGTGTACTTATGTTATTTGAATTCTCTAAATCTGTCTCTGTAAACACGCCGAACTGCTCGATGAATGATTTTATGATATGTAGTAGCTACTACATAGACTCCCTCTTTCCAATATTCATATTTACTGGGATTATCCAAGTTGGATGGCTCAAAAAATTTCTTCTATGATGCAAAGTAATATTCCTCTTCGTGTTTGGATTCATCATTTTACTTTTCATCCTCTTATTGAATTCTGGCATTCTTTCCTTTATGCGCTCTCCCTTTCAACAGGTCGAGGGATATAGCATTTCTGCACTCGACAACACGACAATCTGATTTATTATGTATGTAGTAACAACACATGCATGTTGGAGTACGCTCAAATTCTCCTTTATGTAAGTCGAGGAGAGCTTTATATTCTAATTTTTCCCACTTGAACAAAGTGTCGAGTTTCATGGACTTCTTCCATAGGGACTCATACTCATTTTAAAAATATTTTTTATCCCTATGCTCTGACAGATCATGTGGTGGATGCTAGAGATGCTTTTTGCAGGGTTGTCCCCTAAAAGGTTTCTAGTGGTGATTGGGACAAGTTGGATATCGATTTTTTTAGGGATAATTCGCCCTCTACCTAGATGGTGAACTATCTCTTAAGGTGGGATTATGATGCATGTCCTTACTTATGTGATAATGACTTAGTATTTATCCATGTTTTCACGATGATGCATGTTTCTACGGATGAAGAAGGTGAAGAAAGAGGAATAGGGCATGAGAATTTCAGATTGGATTGGTGGAGAACACCACTATATTCTAGAATGCCCACGGTGGGGGTTCGAGTTCAATTCAACATTGTTTCCTGTCAACACTGTGGGCCTTTGCCCTTTCATTTTCTTCCTAAATTATGGATTCATCCTCTTCCTAGATTCTGTCATCTTCCTCTTGTCATGTGACTTCATTATGATCTTGCACTACTGTAAATATTCTGAGTACGATCTATGAGACCTAGTATTAATTCACCCACTCTTCTATTTTTTCACTTCTTCTCCAAACATTCATGTATCTAAAATTAGTGTTGTAATATACCCAACCACCCATAGGATGAAAACACTAATTTAAAACACACTTCAAAACTGATTTCAAATTCTGATAATAATTAATTTGAAAATAAGCATGAAAGACTCACATGCATTAATCAAGGTCCATGCTACAACATAAAATAAATGAAAAATATGTCATGCAAAACAATAACCAGGAAGCATGCATATTATAAATATGAATTATATATATAATAATAAATACACAACAAAATATACATTATACAGAAAAAACATAAAGAAGTTATCTTTCAATTAAAAATTCAACAACTCACTGCAGACCAAGGACGTTCCTCCCAACCATAGACATTGATTTTCCAATTTTCTCAACAACAATGTCACCCCCAATTCAGGGCTATGAATCCACAAAGACGGTTCCTAGGATAGATCCAAAACAAACCAGTTACCTAACAATATCTCATGGTTTCCCAACCACACAACAAATCCTAATTTCTAGCTCTCTTTCCATTTCATCATTCACAACCCAAACAAATGAACCCATTTCTCTTCCATACAGTCCCTTAGGTTATTCCATTTCTCTCCAGGGTTCCAACGTTATTGGTTAGGAAATATCCCTACAGGAAACTCCAAGGATTCTCAATTGTCTATAGTTCTTTCCAAATTATAATCAATCTCATGCACATATGAATTCATTCCCTCCTGGAATGACTCAACAATTTATTAAAACCATCTAGAAATGTCTCTCCTCTTTCAACCATTTGTTCCCATGATTAGACCAAGATCACGCAAATTAGCAAGAATGAGGAACCAAAAATGAAAGAGTGAGAAGAGTATAAGAATGAATGGATAAAAAACCCCAAGGAAAAAGTGTAAGAGTAAAATGGAGAGGAACCCCCAAAACAACCCATAAGGGGTGTTTATATAATTACATAAATCAAGAACCACATGGCCTCCCCCCCAAGAATATCATGTAACCAATTTTCTCAATTAAAACCAATATGGGAAAATAAAATATAATAAAAATAATTATCCCCTTAAGCCCCCTATATCATGGAATCATAGCCCCCTATCTCTTGTCCTTGTTTGTCTTGCATATAGTAGTGCATTTTTATTAATGTATATAGATGTATTACATTTCCTAGGCACTCCAACCCCTTTTCCAACATTTCCATCGCACCAGCCTAATGTCACATTTACATAATACATTCTAGTTCATAGCAATTAAAACCAGGGTGTTACAAGTGGTTTCCTTCATGGGAGGCTCTATCACGCTTCTACAATTTCAAGCTATCTATCCATAGTTTTGGCATTTGTAATATTCAATATTGTGTGGAGCCACATACACATTTCTTGCTTGAATATTTATTCCATAAGCCCTACAATCTATAGATTTATGTCCAAACTTAGTACAAGTAAAAAAATGATCATAAAATAAATTTACATACCTTGGAGTGAATGATCTTCTTTGTGGTGTAGTCCTTCTAAATTCCTGCCTTGGCTGATCATGATCTTCTCTTTGGTTTTTTCCTTCACAATGATTGATGCTTTTTTGTTTCTTTAATGTAGAAGGTCTTATGTATTCATTCCTTATTTGTGTTAACCATGATTCCTTTCTTTGAGAACTTATGCATAACTCTTTTCTTTTGTTTCTTTCATCATGGAGATTTAAAATTTATCAAAATGAATATTCTTGTATCCTAGTCCATATTTTTCATTGTATGGCATTTGACTATTAAGAATGTTTTCTAACGCTTCATAAATTTTCAAGTTCGTGCTGAGCTTGTTGACTTCAACTCTTAATTTCACAATTTCCTTTTCAATCTTATCACACTCTGTTTCTTTCTTTATCATTTGGATTTGCATTACTTCTTCCTTTCTCTTTCCTTCTTTAAGGTTTGTTTTCAAGGAGATTTTTTCTTCTTTGAATGATTTGTTTTTCTTCCTTTATTTCTTCAGCTGAGTTAAAGAACTGATTAATTCTTCCTCAATATCCACTTCACCTTCTTCTTTTATTTTAGGAGCTATTTTCTTATTTTATATATCCATAAAGTGTATTGTCTCTGAGTCACTATCGCTTTTATCATCTTCATCAGATGAAGAACTGTCTTCTGTTGAGTAGATATTTTTCTCGAAAAAATTCCTTTTATCTCCTTTCCTATTTCCCTTTTGATATTTCTTTTCTTTCTTGGGATCTTCTTCTTCATCACTATATGAATTTTTATCATATAGAAACTTATTTGCAAAATCACTAATTTTACCACATTTAAAATTTTTAAAGAGAAGCATAACTTTGTACTGGTCGGTTCCTTTCTTCAACTTCCTTATGAAGTTGGCTATTTCTTCATCCTCGTCTGAATCATCACTATAGGTGCAATTTGGATTTGAATTTTTTTTTTCTTCTTTATCTTCTTGGATTGTTTGAAAACTCATTCCTTCGTGACTAAGTTCTCTTGTTCTATCCTCATTTCATAAGTTGTGAATATTTCTTGTAGCTCGTCCATGCTCAAAATATCAACATATGTTATTTATTCCAGGGATAATATCTTAGGATCAAATCTCATAGGTAGAGATCTTAGAACATTTTGAACAACCATTGATTCATCAACTTATTCTCCCAATCTTCTAATAGTGTTCATTGTTTCGTCAACTCATAGAAAGTAGGCTGCAATGTCTTCATCTTCATTCATCTTCAATTGATCAAAATTAGCTCTAAGGGTTTGAATCTTAGATCCGTTGACTTTGGTATATCCTTCGTAAATATTTTCAAGCTTATCCCAAAGATCCTTTGCATTCTTGAAATGCATAACTTTGACAAATACTGAATCATCTAGACTACTCAAAATGGTGCCTTTAGCCTTTGAATTGTGTTCACTAAGTTTCTTTCCATATTTGACAATTATGGGAGTGGTTGGTGCTACACATACATCTACTATTGATTGTGAAACATAGACAAATCCATGTTCCCTTAAAAATGTTTGCATCCTTTTATTCCAAAATTCATAGTTATGACCATCAAACCTTGGTGCTTCAATCTTAGCGTATTCCATGATCTCCTTCCAGTGGTTAAACTGTGTCTTGAAGGACCTACTCCGATACCAATTTTTGGAATACTGAGAGGGGGGTGAATCAGTATGAGCACTTTTACCACTTTTAGCCACAATATATAACCTTCAAATTAATCATCATTATATCATCAATATATCATGATCATATAAATATAAGCATCACATCACATCAAAAACAAAGTATACTAGAATTTATGTGGAAACCAAAATTGGAGAAAAACACGATATGTGTTCTTATATATTGTAAAGAATACATTCATTGGAGGCACCAACTTTGAAATTATCCAACTAAAACTCGAAGGAGGCTACAAACCTTATTTACAGGATCCAACCTAAAGGAAGTTGCAACTCCCTAAATTTTCTGGTTCCAACCATAGGAGGCTAGAACCCCCTGATTACCAACCGCCAACCTAAAGGAATATCCAACTCCTGATGTTCTTCAACCCTAACCAGAAGGAGGATAAAACCCCCTGATTCTTAGGCTCCAACCTGAAGGACAATCCAACTCCCTATGTTCTCTGGCACCAACCAAATGGTGACTACAACCCCCTTTCCTTTCCCCATCATGTCTCCCTGAAATATGAGTGTAGACAAAACTTTCACTACCATAAAGACTGCCACTATGACTGTCACTACCATTGTCACATCAAACTATAACCTATCAACCTGTCACTATTTTCAGTCTGTCACTATCACTGCCATTATCACATCATCCTGTCACATAAACTCATCATTTCTAGTCTCACTGTCACTGAAATACCATATCAACATGTCATCATTGTTGATATTGAACATCAAAAAACTCAGATCCTCTTACGTGGATACCATCACGAAAACATGTACATAAACCATGTATATAAACCTATATAAACCATGCACCTGTACCAAATCATGCATCAACCATGCACCAAAACTTGTACCAAATTATGCATAAAAAATTCACCAACACCTGTATGAAACCATGCATAAACCATGTAGAAAAACCTATACCAAAAATCATGTACCACGAGATGTTCCTCATCCCTATACCATATCACTCATGATATGTCTCAATCATCCCATACACTAGGTACCATAAGATATCAACAATGGCGTGCCTCAACAATGTACCCAAGCATATACCAATATCACCAACCTATGCCTCTAACCATGCATCGTATCATCAACCATATACCTAAAAAAGCATGACAATCATCCATAGACCATGTACCATATTATGTAACAAGAAAGTATTATCAATGGTGTACCTCAATGAAGTACCAACATCACTAAGAGGAGTATCTTATACATATGCTACTGTATACCAAGTGTGAACTTCAACCATGTACCAACATCTCAAAGATATGTCTCTAATAATGAACCATAACCATACCATACCAGATATCAAGATAGACAAGAAAGTACTTCTAACAAGGTATCATGTCATCCTCAAGGTGTACCATACCATGTATTATCACCACTAAGCATGTGCCATAAAAACATAAGCATAACCCTTAAAACATACATCTGACCCTTTAGCTGATCTAATACTCTGTAATATTGACCTGTAACCTTCCCTTAGTCCTTAACATCTTGGCACTAAAATATTCCCAAAACTTTTCTTAGCCTCACGGGGCTAGGAACTCCTTTCTAGCGGGGCCTCCCGTGACGAGCCCTAGATGACGCATCGGGGTGCCTCACGTGACACCCTCAAGATGACCCACAAGGGCCTACATAATTAGTGTCACAAAACAACCCTCTCTCTTTGCAGCTCTGAAACTTTTGGTCTTCCTTCGCACTTTCTCTACTTCCTTAGACTCTACCTTAGATTCACCAATAGACCAAAATATTCTAATAATATATACATTCANGGCCTACATAATTAGTGTCACAAAACAACCCTCTCTCTTTGCAGCTCTGAAACTTTTGGTCTTCCTTCGCACTTTCTCTACTTCCTTAGACTCTACCTTAGATTCACCAATAGACCAAAATATTCTAATAATATATACATTCAATGAACGTGTTTGTGTACTTATGAGAGACCCCTTGATGTGTATTTATACTTTTTCCAATAAAATTATCTCCTTAATCTTAGGGATTCTTGAACTTTCTTGTAGCAACCACTTTACCCTTTCATTAATGATTTGTAACCAATTTATGGGCTTCTTGACCATTCTTCGGGGATTCCAATTTCATGAGGGAATATCTCCCTAACCGTGAAGAACCACATGGTGTACCACCTATCAATGAAAATGGAACGATGAGGACTATCCATCGATGAGTGTGTTACCTACATTTTCAATGTCCTTCATGTCCTTATTCCTCAAACAACTTTGGGTCTCATGACCACAACTCCTAGGATTCTTGTATACTTCATCAAATTCACCCAAAACATTTGCTAGCATCAATCACTCTTATTGAAATCAATGATAAATAACTCACCATCAATCTCAATCTTAATTCTAGGGTACCTTTAATGCTCTGATGTTTGACATCAATGACAACCAGCTTTCCAATAGGTGTTTTATTTTTCATTGTATCAAAGACCTTTATTGATGAATGGTGAACTTTGGAAACTAAGAATATTATCTTAGATTTCATTACTCTTTCCAAAGTTCAATCTTCTATTCAATTGATCAATCATTTTCTCTAGTTCCTTTATTAAGGAAACTACTTTAGCTTCTAACTTCTCACAATTTTCTCCATTTTCTTTTTGTTGGCTTCTCACCACTTATGCTATCCTTTTTTCCTCTTCTAGTTGAGTATTTAGGATGATAATTGCCTTCTCTATTTCTTGAAGATCATGATCCTTATTTTCTTATTTTTGCAATTGGTCCTTCTGCTTTGTATTCTTTCCCCTCAGTATATCTATTTCTTCTAAGGAACTAACAATTTATTCTTCAAGACTCACTTCCCATGAATATGCATTTTATTTCTGATTATCTTCATTAACATAGTTACCAACTTAATGAGAAATGTGACCTCAAAACGAGAACTCTAGCCCTTAAAACCCATATTTTTGGATAAAAAACATGAAAATCAACCCCCAAATCAAAAAGTGGTACTACCAATAGCACCATTTTTTGTAACTGAGTCAAAATTATAACTTTTTTCAAGCATGGTCTTAAAGGATCAAATATTTGATCAAACAAACTTTAAAATCAACCCCCAAATCAAAAAGTGGTGCTACTAGTAGCACTATTTTTTGTAACCGGGTCAAAATTACAACGTTTTTCAAGCATGGGTTTAAAGGATCAAATGGTTGCTCAAAAGAACTTTAAAATCAACCCCCAAATGAAAAATTGGTGCTACCGATAGCACCAGTTTTTCTAACCGGGTCAAAATTACAACTTTTTTCAAGCATGGCCTTAAAACATAAAACAATTGCTTAGAAAAACCTTAAACTCAACACCTAAATAAAATCGTGATGCTACCTTAAGAAAAATGTTTATTTCTAAA
>SNQJ01S0017998.1:82713-108261 GCA_010110895.2 Picea sitchensis | reverse complement strand
TATTTATTACTACTCATTATTGGATAATAATTCTACATTGATATAACATTTGAAGAAAAAGGATTATAATTACGTTATTACTGATTCACCCCCCCTCTCAGTAATCCAACACGACTTCCTTTGTTTTCTAGCTGCAACTAGAAGGAGGCTCCAACCCCCTAGTTTCTCAGGCTACAACCTAAGGTAAGCTCCAACTCCCCAGTTCTCTGGCTACAACCAGAAGGAGGCTACAACCCCCTATGTTCTTCGGCTACAACTGGAAGGTAGCTATAACCACATGTCATTTCCTCGTCCTACTACCCCGAAGTATAATGATGGAACCACTGTCAACCTCTCACTATGAGATATGTTGTTGTACAACTGTATCAACCTGTACCACTAACCTATATCCAATCTGTACAACTTCCTTGTAATCAATCTATACCTGAACTGAACATGTATCTACAAATATACAACATGTACGCGACCTGTAGTGATGCAACCCACGTATGTATGTGCCCTATCTTTTATGCATCCCATGTATGTATGCGCCCTATCTATTATGCAGCCTGCGTATGCCTTCTGAAAAACTAGGGTTTACCTTTTCTTGAAAAATTCTGACCTTTTGTAACTTCTTTCACATAGATATGTAACCTATCACTGTATCCAGACTGTAACTGTATCATGTGCATGCATCATCATACATAACCTTTACTCAAGGAAAGTATGTCTCTCTCTAGTCATAGGTATGTGTAATCATGAACAAGTATAATATCCCTCACACGATCTTAGTCATCAAACCCTTTCTGATATTCAACTTCTCAATACATCAACCACTACACAAATACAAGCTCTCAACCATGTACCATAAATACCCTTAGCCATACGCCAAGAAATACAAGATGTGCCTCAACAAGAAGTATCAATGATAAATACACCAACACTGTATTTTTGTATATCTAACTTATACAGAAGATCCCATGTAGTCACTAGTCTCTCTAGGGAGAATTCTCAAATATTCATTGCCATTCCTCATGCATACATCAAAATCCAATTATTCATAGAAATAAGACATACCTTTTGAACCAATGGATAGATTTGATGTATCTAAGCACTTTAGACCTTCCTAGGAGCTTGATCTCAGAATCTAGAACCTCTGCATATTCATCTCTTCAAGTCTCCATGGATTTACCAACATGTACACACCCTAATACACTGCAGCTCGCGTATAACTCAACATGTATGCACCTTGTACATAGACAGCCCATGTATAACTCAGCATGTACACACCTTATACACAGACATCCTGCGTATAACTCGGCATGTACGCACCTTGTACACAGACAGGTTGTGTGCACCTCAGAAAGTAGGGTTTTGTTTTAATTCCGAGAATTTCTTCATCAACCCTTCGTGCTACCTCAGACATTCACCACTTTAGATGTATCCACAAGTATTTACAAGAAGCTTTAAACAATAAAATATATATACAATATGTACAACTGTGTTTTTTATGAGTGAGATTTGTCTCTTATTTATATCTTCATGTAGCCTTACACTTTCCTTATTTTAGGGCTTCTTCATTTTAAAATAATTTCTTTTTGCAAAGCACTTTGAATCTTGGGGGATTCTATAAGACTCATGAGGGTTCTCCAACTTCATATGTCCATAACTCTCTAACTGTGAGGATTTATGTGATGTTTCAACATACCACCGGAAATGGCATGACAAGAACTATCTATCTAGGATAGTTTCACTCACAAATTCATTGTCCTTCATCTCATTATTCCTTAAAAAAGCATGGGTTCTCTCACTCCACAAAGTGTCTTCCCATGAGGTCTTTCACCATAAGGGGACCACTTTGGAGTTCATCCATTTTTACTTCTTATCAACCATGACAAGACAATAATAATTCATCTTTACATCAAACAATCTTGGGTCCATTACCCAAACCTTTTGCTATGGGGATTTCTACAAGGGTTGACATTAATAAAAAACAAACTTAATCAACAATCTCCCCCTTTGGCATTGATGGCAACACTTTGATGCAATACTGAATTCATATCACTCTAATGCAATATTGAAATCATATCACTCATGCTCCCCCTAGAACCATGCCTCTATCCTATGTATCTGATAAATATTCTCCCCCTAGAACCATGCCTATGTCCTCTTCCTCTGTCCTCTGCACCTGATAAATCTCTCCCCATTTGTCATCAATGGAAAAGGTATATTTCCATCTGGGGTTGCTCCCCGTGACTGAATTGTCCTCTTATGGTGCATCCTCGTGTAAATATAATACATATAAGATAATCATTCAAAAAGCATTCCTTTTGGAGTAGAAATAACTCCAAGTCTATGGAGAAGATATTCAAAGGATTCCTGTGGAAGTGGTTTTGTGAAGATGTCTGCCACTTGTTCTTTTGTGCCCACATACTCAATTCTGGTATTCTTTTCTGCAACCTACTCCTGTATAAAGTGATACTTGATTAGAATGTGCTTCATCGTGGAGTGCATCACTGGGTTCTTCGAGATATTGATGGCGCTTTTATTATCACAATAGATTGGAATGGGCTCATCATACTCAACTTGTATATCTGTCAGAGTTTGTTTCATTCAAACAACCTGTGTACAACTTGATGTTGTTGCAATATACTATGCCTCGACTATAGATAAAGATATTGATGATTGTTTCTTTCTTAGCCATGATACTAAACACTCACCCAAGTAGAATGTGCTTCGTCGGTCATCAATACAACCTGCCCAATCTACATTTGTGTAGGCAATAATTGATAGATCCTTTCCTTTTGGATACCATAATCCAAACTCTTATGTTCCTTTGAGATATCTGAAAATCCTCTTCACAGCTAATAAATGTGATTCCTTTGGTTCTTCTTGAAATCATTCCACCTATCCAACTGTATTCATTACATTTGGTCTAGATGTTGTCACATATAGTAGGTTGTCAATCATTGACCTATATTTCCTCTGATCTATAAACTTCGAATCATCATCTTTTCTTAACTTGCAACTGGTTTGCATGGGAGTGAGAACTGGTTTGCAATCTTCCATACCGAACCTTTTTAGCATTTCTCTGATATACTTGGTTTGAGAAATAAAAATTCCTTGGTTTCTTTGATGTATCTGAAGTCCCAAAAAGAAGGATAGTTATCCAAGTAACGACATTTGAAATTCATTCTACATATCTTTTGCAAATTTATGAATTAACCTGTCATCATCACTACCAAAAATAATATCATCAACATAAACTTCAATTAATAAAATATTACCTTGACTTACCTTAATGTAGAGGTTGTTGTCTACACTTCTTTTTCTGAACCCTTACTACTGCAGATATTTATCCAGTCTAGAGTACCTTGCTCTAGGAGCTTGTTTTAGACCATACAAGGCATTCTTTAATTTACACACATAATCTGCATTCTCTGACAACTAAAATCCTTCTGGTTGTTCAATGTATACTTCTTCTTCAAGTTCCCCATTCAGAAAAGTTGATTTTACATCCATCTGATATACTTTAACATTTTTGGAGCATGCATAGGCTAAAAGAAAATGGATTGCTTCCATTTTGGAAACTGGGGAAAATGTCTTTTCAAAGTTGATACCTTCAATCTGTGCATATCCTTTACATACCAATCTAGCTTTGTTCCTTGTAACGTTTCCATCTTCATTTAACTTATTCCTGAAAACCCATTTTGTGTTGATTACATTCTTATTCTTTGGTCTTGGAACCAATTCTCAAGTGTCATTTTTCTCTATTTGATCCAATTCTTCATCCATGGCCTTATTGAATAACCCCTTTGTGTATGACTCTCAAAGTTGTTATTGTTCCTGTTGTTAGCTCTGCAATTCACAGATTTATGTCCAAAATTATTACATGCATAACATAAACCAAAAAATATAGTTTGATACCTAGGAGTTGAAGATCTTCTGAAAGGAGTTGATCTTATGAATCTTTCTTCTTCTTGAGGCCTATCTATCTTTTGTTGATTCTGAAATCTAAATCTTCTCGGTGGAGGAGTGTCCTTGTAATCTTCCTCTTCCCTTTGATTGTTTTTGCATAGCTTTTTGGATTTGTTTCTTCATCTGTTGTTTTGGAGCTTGATACCTTTTCTGTCTGATTGTATCCAATTCCATACTTGTCAAGATCAGATTTTTGACTGCTATTAATGTCATCCAAAACTTTTGAGCTATTCTGCATATTTTTCTTTTGAATGTCCTTTCTTAGTGTGACAATATGTGCTTCCAATTTTCCAATTATCTTGTCCTTTTCTTCTAGTTGTTCTTTGAGTGCTTCTTCAATTCTTTTATGTTCTTCTATTTGTACCTTTAATTTTGTGATCATTTGTTCAAGTTCTCGAGTGTCATTTTTCTTGTCTAGTTATGCTTGTAGTTTCTTGTTTTTCTTCTTTTCTCTTCTGATAACTTCTATGGCACACATTAATTCTTCTCGATAGTCAACTTCTACCTATTCAATTTCGTATTCGACATCTTCATATCCTTCTTCGGCTTCTTCATATTCTTCTTTAGAGTTTTCTTTGTCAGAATATTTTACTGCCATGAATAGAACTCTTCATGTCTCACTGTCACTGATTTCATCTTCATCTAATGATGAGATGTCTTCTTTGATGCATAAGATTTTCTTGAAATATTTCTTTGTAGATATTTTGCCTTTATATGTGTGTTTTCCTTTTGAGTAACTTTCATCATTTCTCTTTTTCTTATAAGGACATTTGTTATCAAAATGACCAATACCATCACAGTTAAAACAAATTAAATAAAGTTTAATTCTACACCTACCGTTGGTTCCCTTGTTCAGGCTTTTGACAAAGTTGGCCACTTCTTCATCATCTTCTGAGACGTCACTGTTGCTTCTATATTATTCTTTCTCCTTTTTCTTTTACTTTGATATTTTGGATTCTTTGAAGGCTGCTTCTTTTACATCTGTATTTTCCTGTTCAGTTCTCATTTCATATGCTGTGAAAACTCCATGCATTTTGTCCATGCTTATTGAGTCTAGATCTGATCTTTCTTCTAGTTTTGATATCTTAGTACCTTTTGAACAATTACAGATTCTTCGATTTCTTCTCCCAATCCTATGATTGCATTCACTGTTTCATCAACTTGTAAGAAGTAGGCTGCAATATCTTCATCTTACTTCATTTTTAGTTGTTCGAACTGACATCTGTAAGTTTGAAGCTTTGCTTATTTGACTTTTGTATCTCCTCCATAAATATTTCAAAGCTTGTCCCAAATCTCTTTAGCAGATTTACAATGTGAAACTTTGGTGAATACCGTATCACTGAGACCATTCAAAAGTACATTTGTGTCTTTGGAATTATTCTCATCAAGTTTTACTTCTTTTCCATTTGTTGGTGGAACTGTTGGTGTTGTGTATCCATCTACAATTGATTTCCAAACTTGAAATCCTTGTGCATGTATATATGTTTTCATCCTTATGCTCCAAAGAGCATACTTCTGTCCATCAAACTATGGTATTCCATTTTTATACAAGTTGGTATTCTCCATGATCTACCTTTCAGTGGTTAAACTAATTTCTCAAGGAACCTGCTCTGATACCAATTGTTGGATTACTGAGAGGAAGGGTGAATTAGTAATAGTGAAATTGTAATCATTTTTATCCAAATAAACCAAGTGTTATATCAATGTAGAATTATTATTCAATAATGAGCAATAAGAAATGAAAAATCACACATACACAGTACACTAGAATTTTACGTGGAAACCCAAACCAAGAGAAAACCACAGAATGATTTTTCTTATATGTCTTGAAGAATTACATTCATTGGAAGCATCAACTTACTTTGTTTTCTAGTTTCAACTGGAAGGAGGCTCCAACTCCCTAGTTTCTCAGGCTACAACCTGAGGGAATCTCTAACTCCCCAATTCTCTGGCTACAACCAGAAGGAGGCTACAACCCCCTATGTCCTCCGACTACAACCAGAAGGTGGCTACAATCGCTTGTACTTTCCCCAACCTGCCAACTTGAAGTAGAATGATGGAACCACTATCAATCTATCACTATGAGATATACTGATGTACAATTGTATCAACCTATACCACTGACCTGTATCCAATTTGTACAACTTCCCTCTAATCAATTTGTACCTGAACTGAACATGTATCTACAAATATACAACATGTACGTGAGATATAGTGATGTAGCCCACATATGTATGTGCCCTATCTTTTATGCAGCCTGTGTATGTACACACCCTATCTATTATGCATCATGTGTATCCCTTCTGAAAACTAGGGTTTCCCTTTTCTTGAAAACTTCTGACCTTATGTAACTTCTTTCACATAGATTTGTAAACTATCACTATATCTAGAATGTAACTGTATCATGTGCATGCATCATCATACATAAGATTTACTCAAGGAAAGTATGTCTCTCTCTAGTCATAGGTATGTGTAATCTTGAACAAGTATAATATCCCTTACATGATCTTAGTCATCAAAACCTTTTTGATATTCAACTTCTCAATACATCAACCAGTATACAAATACAAGCTCTCAACCATGTACCATAAAGACCCTTAGCCATATGCCAAGAAATAGAATATGTGCCTCAACAAGAAGTATCAATGATAAATATACTAGTACTGTATTTTTGTATATCTGACTTATACAAAAGATCCCATGTAGTCACTAGTCTCTCTTGGTAGAATTCTCAAATATACATTGCCATTCCTCATGCATATATCAAAATAAAACTATTCTTAGAAATAAGACATACCTTTTGAACCAATGGATGGATCTGATGTATCTGAGCACTTTAGACCTTCCTGGGAGCTTGATCTAAGAATATAGAACTTATGCATCTTCATCTCTTCAAGTTTCCATGGATTTACCAACATGTACAGACCCTAATACATTGTGAGCCCATGTATAACTTAGCATGTACACACCTTGTACACATACAACCCACGTATAACTCAACATGTACACACCTTGTACACAGACAACCCTCGTATAACTCGGCATGTATGCACCTTGTACACAAAACAAGTCTCGAGAAGGTAAACATGATTGTACAGGTTTATGCTCAGAAGCAATTGAACATCGAGGATAAGACACCACATAATTAACCCATGGCGGGGTTGAGTCTACACAAACACTAGGAACATGTAAAGGGGTAGTCTGAAATAACGCCGAATTAGGATGGTGAGTATCATATACCAGTTGGTCAATAGTGACAATGCTTCCATTTTAAGGGAAATGTATCACCCAGAAGAGCGTAGACACCATAACGTTCATAGCATATACATAATCATGCCTGAGAAGCATATTAAAATCTAACGAGCCTTGCACCACTATTAAATTGATAAGGACAATATTCCCACCTAATGAGATCGTTAACTGACGAAGAATCCCCAAATATTCACTAGGACGTATGTCAAAAGCCAGCAGCTCATGTGAAGCATACACATGCTCGGGATATCCCAAGACTTTCAAAACTGAGGAGGATAAAATACTTGCAGAGGCTCCTTGATCCACAATACATCGATAAATGTTTGTTGAATTAAATTCAACCCTTATTTGAAAAGGTGCGGAAGAAGAAAGACGAGGCTCAACAAGGTCATTCCAATCAAAGGAAACCATCCTAGGGCTTGGAGGGGGTGTACTCGGAACGAGTGGAATGCCCCCTTGTTCTGACAGTACTGAACTGGAAATGATAAAAGCATATTCAATAGACACATCACTCTCCAAGATAAGAGTGGGATTAGCCAAAGACTGCATCGGCATGATCACTTTAGTAGACTCGAAACTCTTCAAGAGAAGAGTGGAATCAGCCGAAGATTGCGTCGGCGTGATGAATTTCTCAACCAATGGATGAATAGGCTATGAGACTACATGGTCAAAAGGCAACTCACCTCCCAAAAGAGGAGTAAGATTAGCCGATGACTGCATCAGCGTGACCACTTTCTCAACTAATGGTTGAATAGGCTGAGAGACTACATGGTCTATAGGTTCCTCACCCCCCAAAAGAGTAGTGGGATCAACCGATGATTGCATCGACATGACCACTTTCTCAACCAATGGTTGAATAGTTGTGAGGAAACCACAGAAGACTCAAAATTAGAAGAGCTTGTAGACAGGGACCACAATATTTGTACCTCTGGAATGCTAAGGCATAGATGAGTAAGGTGATATCCCTTGCAAATATTACAAGGGAACTTAGGCTTACGTCCTATCTATATAGTTTTCTCAACATAATCAATTCCCCTAGCAAGACTAGCAGTGGTTGGTGGCACATCTCCAACATGACTTGCAGAGGGTGGTGATGGGTCGATAACATGACTCACAGAGGCTACAAACCTATTTCCAGTATGACTAGCAGTGACTGGACTTTTTCCCCCAACTTGACTTGCAGAGGCTGGGTGATTGCCCCTAGTATGACTTGTAGAGGTTGGGTGCTAGTCTTCAACATGACTTGCAGAGTTCAATGACCTATCTCTAACATGACTCACATAGGTTGGTGATTTCTTCTTATTATTCTTCCTCTTTCTACTTTGTTTATACTTCTGGTTACTAGTAACTATACTTTCACCAACAGCGGGAGAAGGAGGAGGAGAAGACTTTGATGATGAAGGAACATCAACATGGTGCCCATGAATTAAAGTGCTTAACTGAGAATCATCAAGTGCATTCAAGACATTTGGAATGGCACCCAACCAAACTGGTAGTCCCACATTCAACCCAGGAATGTACAAAGTGGCCATCAAAGGGACACCAACGTTTCAAAAGAAGGGAAAAACAAAAGAATCCCCTTGCGAAGGGGTTCCTTGGTTGGTATCATCGGGAAATTTATCCATGAAGATATTATGCACAGGTTCTCCCCTTGCAGGATCGTTCAAGTCCGTAAAAGTCTCACACACTAACTACAACAAACCAGTGTTATCAAAACAACGTCTATAAAGAGCGGCTCCACATTTCTAAGCGGAAGACTGAAAATTCCTCACGACCGGCGGAGTTGTCAGTCTACCACCCTAGGTCAGAGACCCAAATCAATGACTGACTAACTCACTATGGAAAACTAGGGAGTATAGAGCACACTCTAACAATTCCCTAAAGGAAAATCAAGCAAAGGACTAACTAGTAGGAAGAACAATTACGCCAACCAACACTAGAGAAACTTATCGGTGCAAATGAAACTCGAACACGGAAGTACCCTCCAGATATACTCTATAAAGCATGGCCCAAATTCCACCCTAGGTACCGTGGTATACCCCCACAGTCACCTGTGTAAGTCCCTAAAATCAAAGGAAACTAGGTTTCCAACTCGTGAACAATTACCAGGCGGGTACAGTTGATAGTCGAGTGGACTGCAATGAGAAATGTATCAAGCCTGAAACCTATCAAGGGTATCAAAATCAAGTGTTATGGAAGACGACTGAGGACCTTGAACAGATTTGAGACCCACGAAGCTCCATGGCAAATGCGATCAACGGAATCCCAAGATAAGCCCTCTATATGCGTTCCCCACTACGCTTGGTCTGGTTTTGGAGGGGTTATCTGCACTACCTTTCCGCACGTGACCTCGTGTTTAGCCCCTTTGTTAAAGGGGGGTCCTGGATAACTTTCACATTTACTAGAATTTTAAGCACTCCCTAGCATAGACTCTTATGTTTGTTTTTTTAGCCTTGAAGAGTTTCCTCTCCAATCCAAATCAAGGCTCTAGCCTAGACTAATTAATGGACCCTACAAACACAAAGTCTGATTAATTTTAATTTTAACGTTCTTTTCAAGGCTTGGTTTACTCAAAAGGGTGTGGTAGTGAAACTAATGTTGTTAAGACTCTTGCGAAAAATGATACTAGTGAGAACACTAGCAAAGAAGGATTATCTTTCTTATTTTTCTTTTGAAATGCTTTTAAGATGAGAAGAAAACACAACACTATGCTAATTCTTTTTCTTTTTCAAATAACAATGCAAAGAAAATGCCAAGAAAGAAAGAGACCTAACAAGCTAAGATTTTTATTTTTATATTTTCTTCCAATCAAAGAAGAAGTAACAAAGGATTCTAAAAGAAACTAATGAATACACAATTTTTCTTAAAATTTCAAGAAAAAAATAAGTTTAAAACGCTAGGAAACACAAGAAATATTTGATGAACAAAATCTATACTAAGGTCAGACCTAGGATACAGACTACTATAACAAAGACCAAAACTAGATCAAGAAAACCCCTGAGAAGTATGACTTCTGACAGGGAAGAGGATGTCTGCCTCTTCTTTAAAAAAAAAAATCTCAACACTTTCACGGTACTGACACTTCAGTAGCATGTGTATGTAAGGTAGGGCACATATGTATGCATCCAGACCCACTATAGCTCGCGTACACCTCTGTAACTTCTCAAAAAAATTAAAACTAACAGTCAAGCAAACCAGGCAGGGAGTACTGGTATTGAAGACCAGAATCCCTTAAAGACACAGAAATTTGCAGAAACTCAAAAAGGCAATTAAACCAATTAAAGCACCCAAACATATCCTCTAAAAAACCTAGAGGTCTCCCCAGTACAGTCGTCAATTCTGATGTAAGCGGGAAAACCCTGTACGAAAACTACAAGCATGCATTCTACATATGGATTAGTGGGTTATATATCATAACCAAAATGAAAATAAATCACGAATATTGAAGACATCATTTGGCGGGATGGGAAAAATATTTATTTATATTAATCCCACAAAGTCGGTTACAATATGAGACCGGAAGTTGCTCCTCGAACTCAGTCCTGGGCTCCTCTTCACCATGAACCAACTACTTCCACATACTCTTCTCCTCTTCAGTTCTCTCTAGGGGAATGGAAAGGATTTGCAATGGAGGAAAAAAGGGATGAAAAAGGGAATTTTATCTCAAATGCACAACGTGGTTGCAAAATATTGGGGCAAAGGGGGGATATTGAAATGGGCAAAGTTTCTTTTCTCTCATGCTTTTTTTTTAAATGGGACCCCAACACCTTCTTTTATAGGCCAAAAAGATAGGTATTTGGTTGGGTGACCGGCTATAGGCTATCAAAATATTAGTAATGACCCAAAAGCCTGTATCCCTGTGCAATTTTTATTTTTCGCGCTTTTTGTGAGTGTACAGGGGTTGTAATGGTGTAGCAAGCATGTGTATGTGGGAAGTAGTGGTGAATGGCACGTACATATTCAAGAAAATGGTTTTTTAGAAGAGTTGTTCAATGATGGCTTGGCAAAGATAGCAAGTAAGATCGCTTGACGTCAAGTATACATGTCTAGTGCAATTTAGTTTTATAACAAATCTTGAAAAGTATCGCGTTGGAGTTCAATGTACCCTTTGGTTGTTGAACCTATAAGTGTGCGTTGGAAAAGATGTAATCGGATAGAATCATCCATAAAAGAGTTTGATGAACATAATATATGAAACATCATAATGTATTTGTTAGGGTCTTCACCATGTTTACTGTCAAATGATGAGATGTCAGAAGGTAACTTAGCAGGAATCACTGGCCAGAAAGGAAAGTGTAATATGGGATCATTTGTCAACCATGATAAATCTGGTAGATATTGAGTGACTAGGAATGGTAGTTTTCGTTTGACCTAAGGATGATACTAGTGTGGCATGGGGACACCAGTAGGGCCATAAACTAGTTGAGATGAATAATTGTAGCCAGTAGGCCCTCCTGTGTACTATTGTTGTTGGCCAGTATAGGTAGGATTCATTTGTTGAGGAATGTTCATGAAAGGAGAAGGGAAACCTATTTGGTTATTGGCATGATAAATAGTATATCACGTGGGAGGATAGGTCATTTGATTAGACTAAGGTGGATAAAAAGTTTTCCCTTGAGGGGGGTAAACAATTTTCCCTTGAGGGGGGTAAATTTTTTTCCCTTGGGGAGGATAAGATTGTTGTCCTTGAGGACCCCAAGTGGGATTTGGGACCCCGGGAAAGGTTCTCCATAATGTAATATAGAAGGATTAGGATTTGCTATTCCTCCTTGTGGGTTAGGGTATGATGACCCTCCGTGATAAGATTGAGGAAACGTACCTCCTTGGGCTGGTCTCCAGGATTGTGGATGGTTTCCGGAAAAATAAGGTTGTCCCCCTACCATGGATTGGGTGACAACTAGGGTTTGACCAATAAAAGTGGGTTTTCCCCCAGTAGATATATGTAAGGGTGGTTGTCCCCTGAGAGAGACGGGTCCGCTAAACAATGGTTTCTCTCTAGTCGGGACTTGTCCCATAGTTGAGTGTGCATGTATGGTAGGTTTTTTCATTATGTGATGCACAGGTGTCCCAACAAGGTTCTATGGAATACAAGGAGTTGTAGTTTGAAGAGGTGGTTTGGTAGGAGTAACTGTCAAATTACTTTGTATATGAATAGGAAATATGACTCAGGTGTTACTTTGAACTTGTATTGATGTGGCATCATTATTGACAACTTGTTTGATTAGACGGTCAATAGTCTGATCGGATGGTCCTACCTCGACACTAGCAGAGGTAAGAGGGTCAAAAGGTGGTCGAATAAAATGGAACTTTTCATAAAGTTCACTTCTTGATGGAGTTATCCATATAGAACAAACATGAGTTTGTTGCGGATTGACCATGTCAGCAGGACAAACAGGAGTCATGTATTCATCATTAAAATCTGGTTGTGTGGATTCCATCTATGTCTCAGTGTATGGCTTTGATGACAAACAAGCGTAATATTCTTCTATTACATTACCTGATGAGTCCAATCGAAGAAGGAGTGGCTCAAGAGGAACTTATGAAATAAGGTTAATAGGAAGAATGGAATCTTCCTCAACCGTAACTAAGGCTCTTTCGGTATTTTCTAACAAAGGAGTAGCAACGCTCCCAACATCTGAGTGATTCTTAACCTATTCATGGTAAAAATATTTAGGTTAATTAGGAGTTAAGGGTTCATAGTCTTTTGGAGGAATCCCTTCTATCCTATTTGATCTACGAAGACATTTATTTTCTACAGTCTCAATTTTGAAAGACAATTAAGTAAATAAATAGCACTCGCTAAAAATCTAGAAAACCCAACAAGCAAACAATGCCTTCTCTCAATGAACGTACTAGTTGGTGATGAAATCCAACATCGCATGATAAAATTGAGAAGGGGCTAGGATATGAGCAGGTGGATCAGTTATGTTGGTGACCTACTTAACGTACTTACACCTTGGTGCAAGCTTCCTCATGTTTTTACCTATGGGTTACCCTCCAAGGAGCCCGACTAAGTTTGAGTAATGTTTGTTCCAGGTACAATGAAGACTTCCCTTCACTGTCACCTCATGTAAGGACCCTAAATATTATGGATACTAAGGACACCAATTCGTAGTCATCCTTTAGGCAGGTACAGTCTATAGTTGAGTCTAAACATATGGGCATGATATGAAGTCTGAAATCCTTCAAGACAACTAAGGACAAGTGGATCGGTAAAACTATAGAGGACCCCAAACGAATTTGGAATTCACGAAGCACTGAGACCAAATGAACACAGTTGAACCTCAAGAAGAACCCCCAATATATGATCTGACTACTACAAACGGTTAAGCCTGGGAGGGATAATATTTGTTTCTCTCTTGAACATGACCTCGTGCATAACCCTTGTGTGAGAGGGGGATCCCAGCTATGCTTATATGAAAATTGGATTTACTCTCCCTATCGCAAGATTCTAAGTTTGTCTTGATTGATTTAGAGAGTTATTCTCACATCCAATTCCAAAGCACTAGTCATATTCTATTGTTGTTGCAAAGAGATTAAAAAGAAAAAATTTCTAGATCGATTTTTAATTAGCGTTGATTTTAGTGGTTGTTCTTTACACATAGGTGAATGACAGTGAAACTAGTGATGTTGTGAACCGAATCCAAAAGAAGTAAAAGAATGATAAGAAAAAGTTTGTTTCAATGAACTTCTATTTACAGGAAGGAGAATAGTTTATTTATTTCACTACCAAACACAAGAATGCAAAAATTTCATGCAATTTGTTTTCAACAAGAATCTATTTAAGTGTTAAATTATAAAGAAATATTTTATGGTATCCAAAAACCAATTGTAAACAGTATCATTTAGTTTGATTGTAAATGTGTATTGAATGATTCATTTGATGCTTCTTACTTCAATAATAAAAAGAGTTTTCACTATTGTGACTTTGGAAAATGGGAAGCAAAATCACACAAACAAAAGGCACTCTCACAACAATCAATAAGAGACAAAAAAACAAACTAATGATCCAAAGAAAAACACCAAAAACAACAAAACACACTTAAGAAATATTCCAGAAATGTATGAAGGTCAGAGATCAATTAAAATAGTAAAGATATCCCTAAGTTTCCTTGCAACAATCTTTAATCGATCAGATGAACGAAAAAGCAACAAAACGAACCCAAATTTAAAGAAAAAAGGTTGATTTTGCGACAAGGAAATACAATGAAATCCAATAAAAGATCAAAAATTTTAAAGAATAAAGTTGCAATCCCAAAAGAAGACATAAATTGATAGAACAGGATCTCAGTTAAAGAGAAATACCAAAGAACTACACCCACGACAAAGACAATCAACATTTTTTCAAGGTGAGGAAAAATCAGTGCTCTGGCTATAACAACACCAGAGCGCTACAACACTCCCTAACACACTCTATGGGAGCGTCGATCATGAAATCAATGCTTTGACTGTAACTGGAGAGGGCGCAGATTCTAAGAAAAATTGGGAACAACCTAGAAAATTCAAAAACTCAGGAAGTTCGATCAAAAGACTCTATGAGACAACTTCAGCGAAGACAACAGATGTATGGATGGATAAAAAAAAAAATGGGAACAAAAGATAGGAAAAAATCAAAGACAAACCAAGGAAAGAAAGAAAAAATGAAGGCTTCACTCCCAGGTGGAATTCCCAATTTATTTTATAGGAAAATTCCTCTGTGGACAGGTGAATATCCTATTGGATTCTATACCCCTAATACCAAGACAAAAAGATGAAAATGGACACTAACATCCCTTTAAATATAGTTAATCTAATCAAAAGAAAGAGAGTAATAAAGTATGATGTACCTTGTTTCAAAGCTTATCATTTTTTAATCCAATATGAACTTGATATCCAATCTCCTTAGCATGACACGGTACCTACAATGCAATGGAAAGCGAAGAAAACAAAGACTTCCTACTCTAACAAGATTATTTTAAACCAAATTCATCCATAATGGACAAGCATATGCAACAATACACAAAATTGAAGGAAATAGACCAAGCATATATTAAAGAGAACATTAAAAAGACACTTATAATATGTAGATGCAGTTGCAGCAACCTCTCCAAGTCCTCCTTTTCCAACCCCTTGCTCGAAAGATCCATGATCAGAATGATAATACTTTTGTTTATTATTATCCTCCTCTTCACCATGATAATGCCTCCCTTTATAGGATTTGAGAGGCTCAACCACCTTGGTTATATTTGGGATAAGTTGAGGATATGACTCCATCAGTAGTGGCATCTCCCTTAGATGCAGCCTAAAGCTTAGATTTGAGCCAAACCACCTAGAATCATCTCTAGATGTCCTTAGAGAAAAGGGGGATTTCTTCCCATGATTTTCTCAACCAATCGATGCTCCCTCAAAATGGGAAACAAAGCGCTACAATGCTCCCTGCTACATGGACAGAGAGAACTAGCGCTCCCTACATATGAGCAAGGGAGCATTGATTTTCCAAAAATTCGTCAAGATGACCAATTCTCAAGGAAAAAAAAATTTCTTAGTATTTAAAATGATTTGGTTTCTCCTTCCAACATGTTCTATAGGATGTATTAAGTGTTTCCATGGTTTCATTCGCAATGTGACATATGCAGAATGGAAAATGTGACATTATCGAAGTGACATTATCAAAGTTAGTAATTTTGACTTGTAACAAACATAGCCATGGATCATATGTAAGGATCAATGGTTCATATTGAAAGAGACTATTAAATTTACAAGCGAGTTAATAGAAGGCTACTCTGCACTAGTGGTTTCAGAATATCCACTAAGAGTCACGTGGTGGTCAATAAAGCTACATTAGCACCCTTGAGGGAGGTTTTATTGCCACCTACCAACCTCCCACTATGCTATAGTAAAATACATCTTGGCGAACGTGGTAAAGCGCTCAAATAATTAAGAACTTTGTTATATGGATGGGAATTATTAGGCCCTTATAATAGGGTAGGGTAGTGTACTCTTTCATGATCCCAAGTAGGCCAAGTGCATTTGTTGGCTTTAATCCCACTCTATAATACACCCAACCCACTAAGTGTATTTTAATGGAATGGGGTATTAAGAATTCATTTCCCTTAACAAACTCAAAACTTCCTTTTGATGGCACCATCTTCTTCTACTCGTCAAGATATTTCCAACGACTATAATTTTGCTCAAAACTTAGCTCTAGATCAAAATTTATGGCTTCTAAAAGTTATGACCACTTTACTACCACATGTTACCCACGTGGAATTATATCACATGTGTACTCCTACATGGTACTGACGTGGCTTTCTTGCTACACACACCATATTTCGTGGCATGGACGTATCACACCTCAGTGAACGTTTATTGGAAAATGGTTGTTGCCTTCTGTAGATATCCATATCCTCTCATCGGAGTGTTCCCATGACGGTTCACTCTGCACCCTCTGACTACTAAGTCCGAAGGATTCCCTCCTCCGATAGATCAAATGGTCCCAAGAATTGTCGATAGAAGAGTATGTTTTTGTCGGATTTCTACAGCTATTCCTCATAGTCTTAACACATAACACCATCCATGTAGGACGCATGATAATATCTCCACCAGGCACATGGCATTCATGTTTGCCACAAAATTTCACCTACAGGTGATAAATTTCCAAGCCACGTGGCACCTTCTATGTTCGACACATGGTATTACTCACATCATGACATGTGGCACCCCCTGGTTATCACCTAGGCCTTCACCTAAATACTGATGTTCCAAATCATCTATGGATCCCTTGAACTTGACAGATCAACGATCTATATTCCCTGTCGGAGTATGTCTCCGCGATCCACTCTAAAAGGCTCACTGCAATGGAGGGTCAGTATCTCCCCTTGGAGCTCCTCTGATCCCCGTCAGATCAATGATCAGGGTTTCCCCTCGAAGTTTATCACTAAGATCCACTCTGAAAGGCACCTTCCTATGAATGGTTTGGATATCCTCTCTTGAGATATAAGAAGTAGGGTTTGGGGAAAATCCTTTAGGTCTCCCAGCCACCACCTTGTATGACCCTTGGTCTTGGGACACTCCTGGGATGACACCTGTCACCCCCAAACCCCATCGGTTTCCAAGTTAGAAAGATATGTGGCACTCACATCATGACTCGATCATCTCCTCACTCGGCCAAAGGACCATGACATGTGGCATGATCATAGTTTGACACATGGTCCTCCACATCTGCTTGACATGGCATACACATCATCATGGAAGCACTTGAATTACCCATTTAGGTGATGAAACTTGTCCTATCTATGCTATGATAGTGGTTAGGATAGCACCTCCATCATCCTGACATGACTTATTTTTTTTCAAAACTCACCAAAGGGATGGTGAGTCCCACGATAGATCAACGACTAGATTGCATCGTGGTTTCTATCTGATCAATGGCCCAGATTAAGCCTCAAAATCAAGCCTTTCTGGTATCAACAATCACTCTGAATGGCCTCCTTCGAAGGAAGGTCAATATTTCCCTATCTCGTGGATCTTAGGGTTCATGTTTGACTAAAGTTTCACCAGGGAATGATCGGATAGAGACTCATGAGTCCCCCTTGGTATTTTGGTCAAATCATAGGCTGACACATGTTCCTTATTGACATCTTGGCTATCCTCGTCAGCATGACATATCACAATGACATCACCTCTTCTCATATTTGCATTCAACGTGACCCACGATGATCTACAACGGATATTTATCTTGGGTTATTCCATGATAGAAGGCCTAGATCATCCCTCGAGATCCACTTTTTGGAATGCTTCCATTTTGGCATCTAGTGTCATTCGGACTCTGGAATATTTGACCACATTCACCATGATGGATATAATGGTCCATAATATTCCATGGACACCCTCTAATAGATCAACAACCCTCATTGATTTAACAGTGTGTACTTCATGGGCTTCATATATAGCTTCGATGGAGGGTTATGATATCACCATTCCACCATGTCAATGGTCAATATCAGATATCACCCCTGCTCTGACGAGGGCCTATATTTAACCTTCGTGCCAAATCAATGCCCACGATCCTCCAAAGCAAATTAGGGTTTTCCACTAGCGTAACAGCCAAATTAAGACTTAGCCACTTTCACGCAAGTCTTTCTTTGATTCCTTTACCAGTCTTATCAAGTCTTAAGGATGCTCGCACTTTTCCAAGGCACTCCATGGATTTCCCAAGGTCCCTTTATATCACCCCATTTTTGAAGACTTATTGGTTTCGGGTGTTCCAACACCGCGATGTACAAGTACTATATATATATATATATATATATATAGTAGGCAAGGTGTCTCTCTACTTGATTTATTTCATATATTCAAGTTATTCACCTAATTGAACAAATGTATATTATATAAGTTTATATCCTTTCACATTTACCAATCTCACAAGATTTTCATAGACATATACTTGCATTTATTTCACTAAGAAAAGAAAGACTGCCCAAATTCACAAATACATGACTTCTTATGTAGATGTATAATTTATGAAAACACATGACCATCTCCAAAATTTCATAATCAAGTTTACAAGTCATATATTCATATCCAAAATCATCATATTGCCCATTCAACCATTCATGCATTCAAATCAATACACAGAGACAAAACTTGTTACTTATATACGAATTTTGAGATATGTTGGCTACTACTATAGGGTGAGCCTCTCTTCACCCAACCATAGGTAAGACTATGCTAAAATATTATACATCCATCCAACCCCAAGCCAGGATATGATGCCACGAGAGGATTTCTGCAATATTTTTCAGGGAGTGTCTACTAATTATTTTATTCCTTGTTACTTGAACCAGATATCTAACTTTTTCTAATTCCAATGCTCCTAGTCTATGCCCATCTGTGTGCGTCCCCCTTTCTTCATTTTTCCTCCTCATATTTTCATATAGTCTTCCACAAGACCTCATGGATTGTTTCAAAATCTTCCTGATGGTACTCTATCCATCCTTCCTTAATTCTCGAGGAGACTACCCAACTACCAGCTTGACTGGTAATCACATTTTTGGGAAACGTATAGTTCTGGGTCTGCATTGTTTTTAATTTGACAGGGTATTGCCTGGAAGGGTCATTTCAACTAGTAATTTCCTCCCTCTTGCATCATTCTTCTCATGACATCATAACCCATGAAGGCCATCTCTTCAGTAGTTCAACATTTCCTTGTTTCATTAACATAAAATATGAATATTATAAAATAAATCAAGGTCCATTGTCTTCCCATGATCACCTAACATATTCGTTTATAGTTTGGTCATGATAATACTTATATTTACAGACTAGGGGAAACAGGGGTCTTACATCAGGATGATGTTCTTTGGCATAATATACCCTGGAAGCAACTTTAGAAGGAAAAATTTCAGCATTCATACTGTGATACAAATTTTCAAATATTTTGTTGAACTTCATAATAGTTTCATCATTCCTTCTTCTTGTGTCATAAAACTCAAAAAGTTATTGATGATGAGACTTCCTCTCAGCCCATTTGTACAAAAAAACATCATGAAAGTTAGTCCAAGAAGTAATAGATTCATATGGTAAGTCTCTAAAACATATTTTCACTTCTCCTACTAAAAAGTGAGTGAACATCCTCATAAAGATATCCTCATGTTGAATATATAAATAATCTATAAAATGTTTGAAGGATGCCATGTGTTTTTATTCTCTAACATCATCTTCTCCATTGAATATAGGAAGATATTTGAAAAATTTTGGAGGTAAATAATGAAGGATAGATGGAAACTAAAGAGGTTTATATCTCTTTATATCCCATGGATGAATCTTTTCAGGATTATCACAAGGTATATGAGAGACTAAAGGAATTGGAAAATTAATATCATCCTCAACTAGTTTACAAGAATGACTATGCTCTAAAAAATAGAATTTGTAATTTTTTATCAAGAAATATCTCAAAGGATACCAATGTAGTAGTTTTATCATTACTTTCAGAGGACAATAATAATAAATTCTTATCTACTTGAGTAATATAAGAAGAAGCTAGGGTTTCTATTTCAGAGATATAAGATGAGGTTTTGAACTTTTGATTATCTTAATGTACAATATAGAAGAAAAACCTTTCCAAATGTATAAGATGAAGATGAAAATGACCAAACAACATGTCTAAAATATCCTTAAATAAACTTGTCATTTGGTACCTGATTCTTTTTCAATTATTCTTCATTTCTATGTCAAAGGTTGATCTCCCAATGGCATATTGAAAACTTGTTTGAAATCAAAATGGAGTCACCAGTAGATTCTTAAAACCATGGAGACGTCAAGTTAAAAAATGAAACATCATGTATGTGTCTGACTCTTTTTCACCCTCAAGAATCAGATCTAATCTTCATAAAACCCCAAGGAAAATATCTCAAGTTGTCTTCCCCAGCAATAGCACCAAAAATAATGTTGTAACTTGAGATGGTTTCTCGTTGTTTAGAAACCATGCCAAGACATATTTGAACCAACTTTAGATGAAAGCTGGCCCGTGGATCATAGAGGGCTCTCTCCTATGATTCAATAACACTAATTTCCCACTGTCACTAAGAAGCAATTCTAACAATTAAGCACAGGTGCCATATTTGATGGTAAACAGGGTAAAACAGGGAGGATAAGGATTAAGAGTTAAATGGAAGCTATCTGGAATGAAAAAAATGTATATATATCAGATAATCAAAGGGGTGCCTATTGGGAATGGAGTCTTGAAGAAATAAGCATGATAATTGATAGGTGGAAGGTGGAATAAATGAAGGAAACCATAATTCTCAGACTAAGCAACAAACTTTTGTTGATTTCTGATGGAGGAATAGATAATTTGTTGGGAAAACATTGAATCCAACAAAGCAACAAATGTTGTCTAAACAAAATTTGAACATAAAATTTATGAATTCATATTAAGTATTTAAACAAGTAATTTGCAGGTATGTAATCATATATATAATGTTGGATTACTGAGAGGGGGGGTGAATCAGTAATAGCACAATTGCAATCTTTTTTATCCAAATAAACCAAGTGTTATATCAATGTATAATTATTATCCAATAATGAGCAATAAGAAATGAACAATCACACACATATATAGTACACCAGTATTTTACATGGAAACCCAAACCGGGAAAAAACCACGGAATGCTTTTTCTTATATGTCTTGATGAATTACATTCATTGGAAGCACCAACTTCCTTTGTTTTCCAGCTGCAACTGGAAGGAGGATCTAACCCCCTAGTTTCTCATGATACAACCTGAGGGAAGCTCCAACTCCCTAGTTCTCTGGCTACAACCAGAAGGAGGCTACAACCACCTATGTTCTTCAGCTACAACCGAAAGGTGGCTACAAAAACTTGTCCTTGCCCCGTCCTGCCACCCTAAAGTAGAATGATGGAACCACTGTCAACCTCTCACTATGAGATATATTGGTGTACAACTGTATCAACCTATACCACTGACTTGTATCCAATCTATACAAATTCCTTGTAATCAATATGTACCTAAAATGAACATGTATCTACAAATATACAACATGTATGCGACCTGTAGTGATGCAGCCCATGTATGTATGTTCCTTATCTATTATGCAACCCACATATCTATGTGCCATATCTGTTATGCAGCCTGTGTATGACTTTTGAAAACTAAGGTTTCCCTTTTATTAAAAACTTCTGACCTTCTGTAACCTGTCACTGTACCCAGACTGTAATTGTATCATGTGCATGCATCCTCATACATAACCTTTACTCAAGGAAAGTATGTCTCTCTCTAGTCATAGGTATGTGTAATCATGAAAAAGTATAATATCCCTCACATGATCTTAGTCATCAAACCCTTTCTGATATTCAACTTCTCAATACATCAACCACTACACAAATAAAATCTCTCAACCATGTATCATAAATACCCTTAGCCATATGCCAATAAATACAAGATGTGCCTCAACAAGAAGTATCAATGATAACTATACCAGCAGTGTATTTCTATATATATGACTTATACAGAAGATCCCATGTAGTCACTAGTCTCTCTAGGGAGAATTATCAAATATCCATTGCCATTCCTTATGCATACATCAAAATCCAACTATTCATAGAAATAAGACATACCTTTTGAACCAATGGATGGATCTGATGTATCTGAGCACTTTAGACCTTCCTGGGAGCTTGATATCAGAATCTAGAACCTCATCATCTTCATCTCTTCAAGTTTCCATGGATTTACCAACATGTACACACCCTAATACATTGTCATCTCGCGTATAACTTAGCATGTACGCACCTTGTACACAGACAGCCCATGTATAACTCAGCATGTATGCACCTTGTACACAGACATCCCATGTATAACTCAACATGTACGCACCTTGTACATAGACAACATGCGTACACTTCAGAAAATAGGGTTTTTTTGTAATTTCGAGAATTTCTTCGTCAACCCTTCGTGCTACCTCAGACGTTCACCACTTCAAATGTATCCACAAGTATTTACAATAAGATTTAAACAATAAAATAGATATAGAATATGTACAAGTGTGTTTTTTATGAATGAGCTTTGTCTCTTATTTATATTTTCATGTAGTCTTACACTTTCCTTATTTTAGGGCTTCTTCATTCTAAAATAATTTATTTTTGCAAATCACTTTGACTCTTGGGGGCTTCTATAGGACTCATGAGGGTTCTCCAACTTCATATGTTCATAACTCTCTAACCGTGAGGAGTTATGTGACGTTCCACATACCATCAGAAATGGTATGACAAGCACTATCCATCTAGGATAGTTTCATTCACAAATTCACTTTGCTTCATCTCATTATTCCTCAAATAAGCATGGGTTATCTCACTCCGAAAAGCATCTTCCCGTGAGGGCTTTCACCATAAGGGGACCACTTTGGAGTTCATCCATTTTTACTTCGTATCAACCATGATAAAACAATAATGAGTCATCTTTACATTAAACAATCTTGGGTCCATTACCCAAACCTTGTGCTATGGGGATTTCTTCAAGGGTTGACATCAATGGCAACCAACCTTAATCAACAATATCCCCCTTTTGGCATTGATGGAAACACTCTTATGCAATACTGAAATCATATCACTCTAATGCAATACTAAAATCATATCACTCATGCTCCCCCTGGAACCATGTCTCTGTCCTATGTATCTAATAAATCTTCTCTCCCTGGAACCATGCCTATGTCCTCTGCATCTAATAAATCTCTCCCCCTTTTCCATCAATGGCAAAGGTATATTTCCATCCGAGGTTGCTCCCCGCGACTGAATTGTCCTCTTATCGTGCTTCCTTCTGTAAATCTAAGACATATAAGATAAGCATTCAAAAAGAATTCATTTTGGAGTAGAAATAACTCCAAGTCTCTAGTGAATATATTCAAAGGGTTCCCATGGAAGTGGTTTTGTGAATATGTCTTCCACTTGTTCTTTTGTTCCCACATACTCAATTCTAATGTTCTTTTCTACAACCTACTCCCATATAAAGTGATACTTGATTGGAATGTCCTTTTTCTTGGAGTGCATCATCGGGTTCTTTGAGATACTGATGACACTTGTATTATCACAATAGATTGGAATGGGCTCATTATACTCAACCTTTATATCTATCAGAGTTTGTTTCATCCAAAGAACCTACGTACAACATGATGTTGCTGCAATATACTATGTCTCGATTGTAGATAAAGATACTGATGATTGTTTCTTGCTTAGCCATGATATTAAACACTCACCCGAGTAGAATGTTTCTCCACTTGTGCTTCATCAGTCATCAATACAACCTGCCCAATATACATCTATGTAGACAATAAATGATAGATCCTTTCCTTTTGGATACCATAATCCAAACTCATATGTTCCTTTGAGATATCTGAAAATCATCTTCACTGTTAATACATGTGATTCATTTGGTGCTTCTTGAAATTATGCCACCTATCCAACTGCCTGCATTACAATTGGTCTAGATGTTGTCACATATAGTAGGTTTCCAATCATTGACCTATATTTCCTCTGATATATAGACTTAGAATCATCATCTTTACTTAACTTACAACTGGTTTGCATGGGAGTGATAATTAGTTTTCAATCTTCCATACCGAACATTTTTAGCATTTATCTGATATACTTGGTTTGAGGTATAAAAATTCATTGGTTTCTTTGACGTATCCAAAGTCCCAAAAAGAAGGATAGATCTCCAAGTAACGACATTTCAAATTCATTTTGCATATCTTTTGCAAATTTCTGAATTAACTTGTCATCATCAATACCAAAAATAATATCATCAACATAAACTTCAATTAATAAAATATTACCTTGACTTACCTTGATGTAGATGTTGTTGTCTGCACTTCCTTTTCTGAACCCTTCCTACTACAAATACTTATCCAGTCTAGAGTACCATGCTCTAGGAGCTTGTTTTAGACCATATAAGGCCTTATTTAATTTACACACATAATCTGGGTTCTATGACAACTGAAATCCTTATGGTTGTTCAATGTATACTTCTTCTTCAAGTTCCTCATTTAGAAAAGTTGATTTTACGTCCATCTGATATACTTTAACATTTTTGGATCATGCATAGGCTAAAAGAAAATGGAATGTTTCCATTCTGGCAACTGGGGAAAATGTCTCTTTAAAGTTGATTCCCTCAATATGTGCATATCCTTTACATACCAATCTAGCTTTGTTCCTTGTAACTTGTCCATATTCATTTAATTTATTTCTGAAAACCCATTTTGTGCCTATTACATTCTTATTCTTTGGTCTTTGAACCAATTCCCAAGTATCATTTTTCTCTATTTGATCCAATTCTTCATCCATGGCCTTATTCCAAAATTCATCCTTGTTGACTTCTTCAAAACAATTTGGTTCAATTGTCGATAAGAGTGCTAGGTGTGTTTGTTCTGGTGAACGGATTTTTCTTCTAGTCTCAACTCTTACATCTTTATTTCCAATAATCTGATCTGAAAGATGATTCTTCTGTACTCATTTGCTAGGCTTCTTTGGAGATACTTGTTGAACTTTCTCTTCTGTTTCTATTGGATTCTCTTCATCTTCCTCTTCTACTTCATCTTTTGCTTCTTCTTCGAAAAGTTGTTCCATTGATTTGTTTTCTTCTTCCTTTGATTCTAGTCTTCCTATTTCATCAATTGTTACATTGATGATTTCCAAAAGTTTGTTCAATCTTATATTGTAACACTTGTATGCTTTATTTGTACTTGAGTAACCAACAAGTACTCATTTGTCCACATGAGAGTCAAATTTTCCCATTCTTCCATCTTCTCTTTTGATGTAGCATTTTCTTCCAAAAACTCTGAAGTGCTTC
>SNQJ01S0017998.1:41192-66921 GCA_010110895.2 Picea sitchensis | reverse complement strand
ATTAATAAGGCCTTTCAATAAAATAGAATAAGGCATATGTAAGAAGACCTAATAGAAGTTTTTGCTTCTAGAAGGATCTTCCTCTAGATGCTTCTCTTGATAGACATATTTAGTATAAATAAGGGTCGAGGGTATGAAAACCCTAGCTTGGAGATTATTGTAACAGAGCATTGCTCAACTGGATCTTTCCCCCTCGAAGAGGCCTGTGAACATTGCTTTCTGAATCAAAGTGTTATTTATGTTGTTGTTCTTATATCATTTATGTGTTATTGTGGATATTATGTTGGTTATATTACTGTTATTCTACCATTTCTAGCATTTTATTTCTATTCTGCATATTTATTATATCTAGTATCTTGCACAAATTGTGAGATGTCAGAAGGTAACTTAGAAGGAATCACTAGCTATAAAGGAAAGTGTAATATGGGATCATTTGTCAATCGTGATAAATCTGGTAGATCTAGCATGGCTAGGAATGGTAGTTGTCATTTGACCTGAGGATGATACTATTGTGGCATGGGGACACCAGTAGGGCCATAAACTGGTTGAGATGGATAGTTGTAGCCAGTATGCCCTCCCGTGTACTATTGTTGTTGGTCAGTATAGGTAGGATTCATTTGTTGAGGAATGTTCATGAAAGGAGAAGGGAAACCTGTTTGGTTCTCGGGATGATAAATAGTATATCACGTGGGAGGATAGCTCATTTTATTAGACTAAGGTGGATAAATAGTTTTCCCTTGAGGGGGGTAAACCATTTTTCCTTGAGGAGGGTAAAAACATTTCCCTTGGGGAGGATAATATTGTTTTCCTTGAGGACCCCAGTGGTATTTCGGACCCCGAAAAAGGTTGTCCATAATGTAATCTAGAAGTATTAGGATTTGATATTCCTCCTTGTGGGTTAGGGTATGATGACCCTCCTTGATAGGGTTGAGGACATGTACCTCCTTGGGGTGGTCCCCAGGATTGTGCACAGTTTCCAGAAAAAGAAGGTTGTCCCCCTACCATGGATTGGGTGACAACTAGGGTTTCACCAATAAAAGGGGGTTTCCCCCCAGTAGATATGTGTAAGGGAGGTTGTCCCCTGAGAGGGACGGTTCCACTAGATGATGGTTTCCCCCTAGTCGGGACTTGTCCCATAGTTGAGTGTGCATGTATCGTAGGGTTTTTCATTATGTGATGCACAAGTGTCCCAACAAGGTTCTATGGAATACAAGGAGTTGTAGGTTGAAGAGGTGGTGTGGTAGGAGTAACTATCAAATTACCTTGTATATGAATCAGAAATATGACTCTGGTGTTACTTTGAAATTGTATTGACGTGGCATCATTATTGACAACTTGTTCGATGGGACGGTCAATAGTCTGACCAGACGGTCCTATCTCGACACCAGCAAAGGTAAGAGGGTCAAAAGGTGGTCGACTAAAATTGAATTTTTTGTAAAGTTCCATTCTTGATGGATTTATCCATATAGAACGAGCATGAGTCTGTTGCAGATTGACCATGTCAATAGGACAAATAGGAGTCATGTATTCCCCATTAAAATCTGGTTGTGTGGATTCCATCTGTGTCTCAGTGTATGGCCTTGACAACAAACGAGCGTAATCTTCCTCTATGATGTTACCTAACGAGTCCAATCAGAGAAGGAGTGGCTTAAGAGGAACTTATGAAACATGGTTAATAGGAAGAATGGAATCTTCCTCAACCATAACTAAGGCTCTTTCGGTATTTTCTAACAAAGGAGTAGCAGCGCTCCCAGCATCTGAATGATTCTTAACCTACTCACAGTAAAACTCTTTAGGTGAATTAGGAGGTAAGGGTTCGTAGTATTCCAGAGGAATCCCTTGCATCCTATTTGATCTACGAAGACATTTATTTTCTACAGTCTCAATTTTGAAAGACAATTAAGTAAATAAACAACACTCGCTAAAAATCTAGAAAAACCAACAGGCAAACAATGCCTTCTCTCAATGAACATACTAGTTAGTGATGAAATCCAACATCGCATGATCAAATTGAGAAGGGGCTAGGATATGAGCAGGTGGATCAGTTGCATTGGTGACCTGCTTAACATACTTACACCTTGGTGCAAGCTTCCTCATGTTTTTACCCGTGGGTTATCCTCCAAGGAGCCCGACTAAGTTTGACCAATGTTTGTTCCAGGTACAATGAAGACTTCCCTTCATTGTCACCTCATGTAAGGGCCCTAAATATTATGGAAACTAAGGACACCAATTCGCAGTCATCCTTTGGGCAGGAACAGTCGACAATTGAGTCTGAACGTATGGGCATGATATCAAGTCTGAAATCCTTCAAGAGAACTGAGGAAAAGTGGATAGGTAAAACTCCATAGGACCTCAAACGAATTTGGAATTCACGAAGCACTGAGACCAAATGAAGACAGTTGAACCTCAAGAAAAACCCCCAATATATGATCTAACTAATACAAATGGTTAAGCCTCAGAGGGATAATATTTGTTTCTCTACCGAACACGACCTCGTGCGTAACCCTTGTGTGAGAGGGGGATCCCAGCTATGCTTATATGAAAATTGGATTTACTCTCCCTATCGCAAGATTCTGAGTTTGTCTTGAATGTTTTAGAGATTTATTCTCACAGCCAATTCCAAAGCGCTATTCCTATTCTATTGTTGGTGTAAAGAGATTAAAAAGAAAAAAAAATCTAGATTGATTTTTAATTAGCGTTGATTTTAGTGGTTGTTCTTTACACATAGGTGAATGAGAGTGAAACTAGTGATGTTGCGAATCAAATCCAAAAGAAGTAAAATGATAAGAAAACATTTATTTCAATGAACTTCTATTTACGAGAAGGAGAAGAGTTTATTTCTTTCACTACCAAACACAAGAATGCAAAAATTTCATGCAATTTGTTTTCAACAAGAATCTAATTAAGTGCTAAATTATAAGGAAATCTTTTATGGTATCCAAAAACCAATTGTAAAAAGTATCATTTAGTTTGATTTTAAATGTGTATTGAATGATTCATTTAATGCTTCTTACTTCAATAATAAAAAGAGTTTTCACTATTGTGACTTTGGAAAATGGGAAGCAAAATCACACAAACAAAAGGCACTCTCACAACAATCAATAAGAGACAGAAAAACAAACTAATGATCCAAAGAAAAACACCAAAAACAACAAAACACACTTAAAAAATCTTCCGGAAATGTATGAAGGTCAGAGATCAATTAAAAAAGTAAAGAGATCCCTGATTTTCCTTGCAAAAATCTTTAATCAATCAGATGAACGAAAAAATCAGAAAAACGAACCCAAATTTGAAGAAAAAAGGTTGATTTTGCGACAAGGAAACACAATGAAATCCAATCAAAGATCAAAAATTTAAAAGAAGAAAGTTGCAAGTCTGACAAAAGACATAAATTGATAGAACAATATCTGATTTAGAGAGAAATACCAAAGAACTACAACCACGACAGAGACAATCAACATTTTTTCAAGGTGAGGAAAAATCAATGCTCTGGCTATAACAACACCAAAGCGCTACAACACTCCCTAACACACTCTGGGGGAGAGTCGATCAAGAAATCAGTGCTCTAACTGTAATTGGAGAGGGCGCAGGTTTTGAGAAAACATGGGAACAACCCAGAAAATTCAAAAACTCAGGAAGTTCGATCAAAAGACTCTGTGAGACAACTTCAACAAAGACAATAGATGTATGGATGGATAAAAACAAAAAATTGGATCTGAGGATGGGAAAAAATCAAAGACAAACCAAGGAAAGAAACCAAAAATGAAGGCTTCTCTCCTAGGTGGAATCGATAATTTATTTTATAGGAAAATTCCTCTATGGATAGGTGAATATCCTATTGGATTCTAGACCCCTAATACCAAGACAAAAAGATGCAAATGAACACTAATATCCCTTTAAATATAGTTAATCTAATCAAAATAAAGAGAGTAATAAAGAATGATGTACCTTGTTTCGAAGCTTATCCTTTCTTAATCCAATATGAACTTGATCTCCAAGATCCTTAGCATGACACGGTACCTACAATGTAATGGAAAGAAAATAAAACAAAGACTTCCTACTCTACCAAGATTAGTTTAAACCAAATTCATCCATAATGGACAAGCATATGCAACAATACACAAACTTGAAGGAAATAGACCAAGCATATATTAAAGAGAACATTAAAAAGACACTTACAATCTATAGATGCAGTTGCAGCAACCTCTCCAAGTCCTCCTTTTCCAACCCCTTACTTGAAATATCCATGATTAGAATGACAATACTTTTGTTGATTATTATCCTCTTCACCATGATAATGCCTCCCTTTATAGGATTTGAGAGGCTCAACCACCTTGGTTATATTTTCGATAAGTTGAGGATATGACTCCATCAGTAGTGGAATATCCCTTAGATGCATCTTAAAGCTTAGATTTGAGCCAAACCAACTCGAATCATCTATAGATGTCCTTAGAGAAAAGGGGGATTTATTCCCATGATTTTCTCAACCAATCGGTGTTCCCTCAAAACGGGAAACTAATAACTACAATGCTCCCTGCTAGATGGACAGAGAGCGCTAGTGCTCCCTGCATATGAGTAGGGGAGCGTCGATTTTCCAAAAATTTGTCAAGATGACCAATTCTCAAGGAAAAACATTTTGTTTAGTATTTAAAATTATTTGGTTTCTCCTTCCAACATATTCTATAGGATGTATTAAGTGTTTCCATGGTTTTGTTCATAATGCGACATATGTAGAATGGAAAATGCGACATTTACGACACTTGTGACAAAAGTGAGACACTTGCAATAATGAGAATGTGACATTATCAAAGTGAGTAATTTTGACGTGTAACAAACATAACCATGGATCATATGTAAGGATCGATGGTTCATATTGAAAGAGACCACTAAAGTTACAAGCGAGTTAATAGAAGGTTACTATGTGCTAGTGGTTTTAGAATATCCACTAAGAGTCACATGGTGGTAAATAAAGCCACATTGGTTCCCTTGAGGGTCGTTTTATTGCCACCTACCATCCTCCCACTATGCTATAGTAAAATACATCTTAGCGAATGTGGTAAAGCGCTCAAATAATTAAGCACTTGGTTATATGGATGGGAATTATTAGGCCCTTATAATAGGGTAGGGTAGTGTACTCTTTCGTGATCCCAAGCAGGCCAAGTGTAGTTGTTGGATCTGATCCCACTCTATAATACACCCAACCCACTAAGTATATTTTAAGGGAATGGGGTATTAAGACTCAATTTCCGTTAACAAACTTAAAATTTCCTTTTGATGGCATCGTCTTCTTCTGCTCGTCAAGAGATTTCCAACGACTATAATTTTGCTCACAATTGAGCTCTAGATCAAAAGTTATGGCTTCTAAAAGTTATGACCACTTTACTACCACGTGTCACCCACGTGGCATTCTATCACACGTGTATTCCTAAATGGTATTGACGTGGATTTCCTACTACACACACCATTTTTCATGGCATGGACGTATCACACCTTAGTGAACATTTATTTGACATTGGTTGTTGCCTTCTGTAGCTATCTATATCCTCTCATCGAAGTGTTCCCATTATAGTTCACTATTCATCCTCTGACTACTAAGTATGAAGGATTCCCTCCTCTGACAGATCAAATGGTCCCAAGAATTGGCGATAGAAAACTATGGTTTTGTTGGATTTCTAAGTCTATGCCTCATAGTATTAACACATAACACCATCCATGTAGGACACATGACAATATCAACACCAGACACATGGCATTCATGTTTGCCACAAAATTTCACCTGTAGGCGATAAATTTCCAAGCCACTTGGCACATTCTATGTTCGACACATGGTACTACCTGCATCATGACATGTGGCACCCCCCTGGTTTCCCCCTAGGCCTTCACCTAAATACTGATGGTATAGATTGTCTGCAGATCCCTCAACCTAGATAGATCAACGGTCTATATTCCCTGACAGAGTATATCTCCATGATCCACTCTAAAAGGCTCACTGGAATGGAGGGTCAGTATCTCCCCTTGGAGCTCTTATGATTCCTGTCAGATCAACGATCAGGGTTTCCCCTCGGATTTTATCCCTAAGATCCACTCTGAAAGGCACCTTCCTATGGATGGTCTGGATCTCCTCTCTTGAGATATAAGAAGTTGGGTTTGGGAAAAATCCTTTAGGTCTCCCAACCACCACCTTGTACGACCCTTGGTCTTGGGACACTCCTGGGATGGCCAGAATATGATTCCACGAGAGGATTTCTACAATATTTTTTAGAGAGTGTCTACTAATTATTTTCTTCCATGTTACTTGAACCAAATATCTAACTTTTTCTAATTCCAACGCTCCTAGTCTATGCCCATCTGTGTGTGTTCCCCCTTCTTTATTTTTCCTCCTCATATTTTCATATAGTCTTCCACGAGACCTCGTGAGTTATTTCAAAATATTCCTGATGGTTCTCTGCCCATCCTCCCTTAATTCTCGAGGAGACTACCCAACTACGAACTTGACTGGTAATCAAGTTTTTGGGAAAAGTATAGTTCAGGGTCTGCATTGTTTTTAATTTGACAGGGTACTTCTTGGAAGGGTCATTTCAACCAATAATTTCCTCCCTCTTGCATCATTCCTCTCATGAAATTGTAACCCATGAAGGCCATCCCTTCAACAGTAGTTCAACATTTCCTTGTTTCATTAAAATCAAATATGAATATTATAAAATAAATCAAGTTCCATTGTCTTCCCAAGATCACCTAACATATCCATTTATACTTTGGACATGATAATACTTATATTTACAGACTAGGGGAAATAGGGGTGTTACATTAGGATGATGTGCTTTGGCATAATATACCTTGGCAGCAACTTCAAAAGGACAAATTTCAACATTCATACTGTGATACAAATTTTCAAATATTTTGTTGAACTTCATAATAGTTTCATCATTCCTTCTTCTTGTGTCATAAAACTCAAAAAGTTATTGATGATGAGACTTCCTCTCGGCCCATTTGTACAAGAAAACATCATGAAAGTTAGTCCAAGAAGTAATAGATTCATATGGTAAGTCTCTAAACCATCTTTTCACTTCTCCTACTGAAAAGTGAGTGAACATCCTCATAAATATATCCTCATGTTGAATATCTAAACAATCTATGAAATGTTTGAAGGATGCCATGTGCTTTTCTTCTCTAACATCATCTTCTCCATTGAATATAGGAAGATATTTGAAAATTTTGGGAGGTAAATAATGAAGGATAGATGGAAACTCAAGAGGTTTATATCTCTTTATATCCCATGGATGAATCTTTGTAGGCTTATCACAAGGTATATGAGAGACTAAAGGATTAGGCAAATTAATATCATCCCCAACTAGTTTACAAGACTGAATATGCTCTAAAAAAATAGAATTTGTACTTTTTGATCAAAAATCTCTCAAAGGATACCAATGTAGTAGGTTTATCATTACTTTCAGAGGACAATAATAATAAAGTCTTATCTACTTGAGTAATATAAGAAGAATCTATGGTTTCTATTTCAAATATATAAGATGGGGTTTTGAACTTTTGATTATCTTAATGTACAATATAGAAAAAAAACCCTTTCCAAATGTAGAAGACGAAGATGCAAATGACCAAACAACAGGTCTAAAATATCCCTAAATAAACTTGTCATTTGGTACATGATTCTTTTTCAATTATTCTTCATTTCTATGTCAAAGGTTGATCTCCCAGTGGAGTCGTCAAGTGAAAAAATGAAACATCATGTATGTGTCTAACTCTTTTTCACCCTCAAGAATCAGCTCCAATCTTCATAAAACCCCGGGGAAAATATCTCAAGTTGTCTTCCCCGTCAATAGCACCAAAAATAATGTTGTAACTTAAGATGGTTTCTCGTTGTTTAGAAACCATGCCAAGACATATTTGAACCAACTTTAGATACAATTTGGCCCGTGGATCATAGAGCGCTCTCTCCTATGATTTAATAACACTAATTTCCCACTGTCACTAAGAAGCAATTATAACAATTAAGCACATGTGCCATATTTGACGGTAAATAGGGTAAAACAGGGAGGATAAGGATTAAGAGTTAAATGGAAGCTAACTGGAATGAAAACAATGTATAAATATTAGATAATCAAAGGGGTGTCTAATGGGAATGGAGTCTTGAATAAATAAGCATGATAATTGATGGGTGGAAGGTGGAAGAAATGAAGGAAACAATAATTCTCAGACTAAGAAACAAACTTTTGTTGATTTCTGATGGAGGAATAGTTAATATGTTGGGCAAACATTGAATCCAACAAAGCAACAAATGTTGTCAAAATAAAATTTGAACATAAAATTTATGAATTCATCTTAAGTATTTAAACAAGTAATTTGCAGGTAGGTGATCATATATATAATGTTGGATTACTGAGAGGAGGGGTGAATCAGTAATAGCGCAATTGTAATCCTTTCTATCCAAATAAACCAAGTGTTATATCAATGTAGAATTATTATCCAATAATGAGCAATAAGAAATGAACAATCACACACATACATAGTACACCGATATTTTACATGGAAACACAAATCGGGAGAAAACCACAGAATACTTTTTCTTATACGTCTTGAAGAGTTACATTCATTGGAAGCACCAAAGTCCTTTGTTTTCCAGCTGCAACTGGAAGGAGGCTCCAACCCCCTAGTTTCTCGGGCTACAACCTGAGGGAAGCTCCAACTCCCCAGTTCTCTGGCTACAACCAGAAGGAGGCTATAACCCCCTATGTTCTCTGGCTACAACCACTTGTCCTTGCCCCATCCTGCCACCCTGAAGTATAATGATGGAACCACTGTCAACATCTCACTGTGAGATATGTTGTTGTACAACTGTATCAACCTGTACCACTAACCTGTATCCAATCTGTACAACTTCCTTGTAATCAATCTGTACCTGAACTTAACATGTATCTACAAATATACAACATGTACGCAACCTGTAGTGATGCATCCCACATATGTACGTGCCCTATCTGTTATGCAGCCTGCGTATGTAGGCGCCCTATTTGTTAAGCAGCCTGTGTATGCCTTCTGAAAAATAGGGTTTCCATTTTCTTGAAAACTTCTGACCTTCTGTAACTTCTTTCACATAGATTTGTAACATGTCATTGTATCCAGACTGTAATTGTATCATGTGCATGCATCCTAATACATAACCTTTACTCAAGGCAAGTATGTCTCTCTCTAGTCATATGTATGTGTAATAATGCACAAGTATAATATCCCTCACATGATCTTAGTCATCAAACCTTTTCTGATATTCAACTTCTAAATATATCAACCACTACACAAATACAAGGTCTCAACCATGTACCATAAAGACCCTTAGCCATATGCCAAGAAATACAAGATGTGCCTCAACAAGAAGTATCAATGATAAATACCAACACTTTATTTCTGTATATATGACTTATAATGAAGATCCCAATTAGTCACTAGTATCTCTAGGGAGAATTCTCAAATATCCATTTCCATTCCTCATGCATACATCAAAACCCAACTATTCAAAAACATAAGACATAATATTTGAACCAATGGATGGATCTGATGTATCTAAACACTTTAGACCTTCCTGGGAGCTTGATCTAAGAATATAGAACCTCTGCATCTTCATCTCTTCAAGTTTCCATGGATTTACCAACATGTGCACACCCTAATACACTGCCAGCCCACGTATAACTCAGCATGTATGCACCTTGTACACAGATAGCCCAGGTATAACTCAGCATGTACGCGCCTTGTACACAAATAGCCTGTGTATAACTCAGCATGTACGCACCTTGTACACATACAGCCTGCGTACACCTCAGAAAATAGGGTTTTGTTGTAATTCCGAGAATTTTGTCGTCAACCCTTCATGTTACCTTAGACGTTCACCACTGGAGATGTATCCACAAGTATTTAGAATAATCTTTAAACAAGAAAATAGATATACAATATGTACAAGTGTGTTTTTCATGAGTGAGATGTGCCTCTTATTTATATCTTCATGTAGCCTTGCACTTTCCTTATTTTAGGGCTTCTTCATATTAGAATAATTTATTTTTGCAAAGCACTTTGACTCTTGGGGGCTTCTATAGGACTCATGAGAGTTCTCCAACTTCATATGATCATAGTTCCCTAACCGTGAGGAGTTATGTGATGTTCCACATACCAACGGAAATGGCATGACAAACACTATCCATCTAGGATAGTTTCACTCAAAAATTCACTTTCCTTCATCTCATTATTCCTCAAATAAGCATGGTTTCTCTCACTCTGCAAAGCATCTTCTTGTGAGGGATTTCACCATAAGGGGACCACTTTGGAGTTCATCCATTTTTACTTCTTATCAACCATGAAAAGACAATAATGAGTCACCTTTACATCAAACAATCTTGGTTCCATTACCCAAACCTTGTGCTATGGTGATTTCTTGAAGGGTTGACATCAATGACAACTAAACTTAATCAACAGTCTCCCCCTTTGGCATTGATGGAAACACTCTGATGCAATACTAAAATCATATCACTCTGATGCAATACTGAAATCATATCACTCATGCTCCCCCTGGAACCATGCCTCTGTCCTATGTATCTGATAAATCTTCTCCCCCTGGAACCATGCCTCTTTCCTCTTCCTCTATCCTCTGCATCTAATAAATCTCTCCCCCTTTGTCATCAATGGCAAAGGTTATTTCCATATGGGGTTTCTCCCCATGACTGAACTGTCCTCTTATGGTGATTCCTCATGTAAATCTAAGACATATAAGATAAGCATTCAAAAAGCATTCATTTTGGAGTAGAAATAACTCCAAGTCTCTAGGGAAGATATTCAAAGGATTTCCGTGGAAGTGGTTTTGTGAAGATGTCTTCCACTTGTTATTTTGTGCCTGCATACTCAATTCTGATGTTTTTTTATGCAACCTTCTCTCATATAAAGTGATACTTGATTGGAATATTCTTCATCTTGGAGTGCATCACTGGGTTCTTTGAGATACTAATGGCACTTGTATTATCACAATAGATTGGAATGGGCTCATCATACTCAACCTGTATATCTATCAAAGTTTGTTTCATCCAAAGAACCTGTGTACAACATTATGTTGTTGCAATATACTCTGCCTCGGCTATAGATAAAGATACTGATGATTGTTTCTTGCTTAGTCATGATACTAAACACTCACCCAAGTAGAATATTTCTCCACTTGTGATTCGTCAGTCATCAATACAACCTACCCAATCTGCATCTGTGTAGGCAATAAGTGATAGATCATTTCCTTTTGGATACCATAATCCAAACTCTTATGTTCCTTTGAGATATCTGAAAATCCTCTTCATTGCTAATACATGTGATTCCTTTGGTGCTGCTTGAAATCATACCACCTATCCAATTGATTGCATTACATCTGGTAAATATGTTGTCACATATAGTAGGTTGTCAATCATTGACATGTATTTCCTCTGATCTATAGACTTAGAATCATCATCTTTGCTTAACTTGCAACTGGTTTGCATGGGAGTGATAACTGGTTTGCAATCTTCCATACCGAACCTTTTTAGCATTTCTCTGATATACTTGGTTTGAGGAATAAAAATTCGTTGGTTTCTTTGATGTATCCAAAGTCCCAAAAAGAAGGATAGTTCTCCAAGTAACGACATTTCAAATTCATTCTACATATCTTTTACAAATTTCTGAATTAACTTGTCATCATCACTACCAAAAATAATGTCATCAACATATACTTCAATTAATAAAATATTACCTTGACTTACCTTGATGTAGAGGTTGTTGTCTGCACTTCCTTTTCTAAACCCTTCCTGTTGTATATACTTATCCATTCTAGAGTACCATGCTCTAGGAGCCTGTTTTAGACCATGCAAGGCCTTCTTTAATTTACACACATAATCTGCGTTCTCTGACAACTAAAATCCTTCTGGTTGTTCAATGTATACTTCTTCTTCAAGTTCCCCATTTAGAAAAGATGATTTTATGTCAATCTGATATACTTTAACATTTTTGGAGCATGCATAGGCTAAAAGAAAACAGATTGCTTCCATTCTGGCAACTGGGGAAAATGTCTCTTCAAAGTCAATTCCTCGAATCTGTGCATATCCTTTACATATCAATCTATCTTTGTTCCTTGTAACTTGTCCATATTCATTTAATTTATTCTTGAAAACCCATTATGTGTTGATTACATTCTTATCTTTTGGTCTTGGAACCAATTCCCCAGTGTCATTTTTCTCTATTTGATCTAATTCTTCATCCATGGCCTTATTCGAAAATTCATCCTTGCTAGCTTCTTCAAAACAGTTTGGTTTAATTATAGATAAGAGTGCTAGACAGGTTTATCAAAATGCATGTGACCCATTCTTCTATGCCATAGCCAACTTTCATCTTCCTTTCCTAGACAACACTTTTCATTTCCAATTTCACTTAACACATATATGTTGTTTGAAGTTATAACATTTGTATCGACCAATTTCCCTGAACCTTCTCTTCTTATCTCACACTTTTGTGAATCGAAAGTAACCTTATGAACTTCTTCACACATTTGACTCACACTTAGAAGATTGTGTTTCATATCTTATACCAGTAGAACATTTTGTGCCTTTTCACTCTTGTTCCCAATTCGGACTATGCCTTCTCCAATTATTTTGGCTGAATTATCATTTCCGAAGAAGACTAGTCCATTTCTTTCTTTTTGCAATGTAAGAAATTTGTCTCTATCACCTGTCATGTGTTTTGAATACCCACTGTCAACAAACCAACCATGTTTCTTCTGCTTATCTTGTAGAGTAATTGTGCATTCTTCATTGCTATACTAATCTTCCTTTCTTATCCATGTCATTTTCTAAGGTTCTTGTCTATGATTGTTGTTATTTTGTTGAGGCTCTTTAGGAGGGATTGTCATTCTTCAATATTTGGCCACGTGTCCAAAATTGTTACATTTGTAACATTCCACTTCAGTGCTCAAAGATTCCAACCTGTTGTAAATTCTTCTTTTTGTTTCACTAGGCCTTATTGAATAACCCCTTTGTGTATGACTCTCAAATTTGTTATTGTTCATGTTGTTAGCTCTGCAATTTACAGATATATGTCCAAAATTATTACATGGATAACATAAACCAAAACAAATAGTTTGATACATGGGAGTTGAAGATCTTCTGAAAGGAGGTGTTATTATGAATCATTCTTCTTCTTGAGGCCTATTTATCTATTTTTTAATCTGAAATCTGAATCTTCTCGGTGGAGGAGTGTCCCTGTAATCTTCCTTATATATCTTCCTCTCCCCTTTGATTGTTTCTACATAGCTTGTTGGATTTGTTTCTTCATATGTTTTTTTGGAGCTTGATCCCTTTTCTATCTGATTGTATCCAATTCTATACTTGTCAAGATGAGATTTTTTATTGATGATAATGCCATCTAGAACTTTTGAGCTATTCTGCATATTTTTCTTTTGAATATCCTTTCTTAGTGTGACAATATCTTCTTCCAATTTTCCAATGATCTTGTCCTTTTCTTCTATTTTTTCTTTGAGTGATTCTTCAATTCTTTTATGTTCTTCTATTTGAACCTTTAATTTTGTGATTATTTGTTCTAGTTCTCGAGTGTCCTTTTTCTTGTCTAGTTATGCTTGTCATTTCTTGTTTTTCTTATTTTCTCTTCTGATAACTTCTATGGCACACATTAATTATTCTCGATATTCAACTTCTGCCTCTTCAATTTCGTCTTCGACTTCTTCATATTCTTCTTCGACTTCTTCATATTCTTCTTTGAGTCTTCTTTGTCATAATCTTTTACTGCCATGAATAGAACTCTTCCTGTCTCATTGCCACTGATTTCATCTTCATCTGATTGTGAGATGTTTTCTTTGATGCATAATATTTTATTGAAATATTTCTTTGTAGTTCTTTACCCTTTATATGTGTGTTTTCCTTTTGAGTAACCTTCATCATTTCTCTTTTTCTTATGAGGACATTTGTTAGCAAAATGACCAATACCATCACAATTAAAATAAATTAAAGGAAGCTTACCTCTATACCTATCGTTGGTTCCCTTGTTCAGTCTTTTGACGAAGTTGGCCACTTCTTCATCATCTTCCGAGACGTCACTTCTGTTGTTATATTCTTCTTGTTCCTTTTTCTTTTTATTTGATATTTTGGATGCTTTGAAGTTTGCTTCTTTTACATCTGGATTTTCCTGTTCAATTCTCATTTCATATGCTATGAATATTCCATGCAGTTTGTCCATGCTTATTGAGTCTAGATCTGATTTGTTAGCATCAGAAGTCACTCTTGGATTGTAGTAGAAGTAGAGCCTGATGCCCATCTATTTGTCATGATTGGTTTATAAAAGGGTGATCGACTGGAAGTAAACTCAATACAATATTATTTTAACTCAGAATTTTGGACTAAGGCTATGCATGGATAGGTGAGGTATTAATATAACTTCAGTCAGTAGGTTGCAGTAAAGGTGAGCGGAAGGAAGACATGTGTGAGAAAGTGCAAAGGTCTGCTATGAGCATCAATCTTGCAATAGCTCGAAGAGGAAGAATTTAAACACAAGAACATTGAAATAAATCATGACAGTGTTACAATAAAACCTTTATATAACATTGTCACAATTCTTCATGTGACTCAGTCAATCATAAACTCTTTCAACACTAGATGGAAACCAAATGGAATAAGAAGTTGATTGTCATTAGACTAGAAATTTAACACATAGATACATAACCAGGGAAAACCAGTTCTTCATTAAAACTATACAACATGGAGCTTAGCTCTACCAACTATGGATACAAAAATGGAAAAAATTCCTTCATATACTTGGAGCAAAACCCAACATAATTTTCGAGTTACTGCATTGAAGGCATTAAGTCTGCATGTTTACTGGCATACTGTGCATGCAATCTTTGGACCATTGTGCACTTCGGTCAGACGGCACTGTGCTCTAAAAAGGGCCTGCAAGGAGTTGACAAACTAACAGTCCTCTCTCGGGCTTTCTATTTATGGTGGAAACGATGTCCACCCACCATAAACTGCTTCAATAACTTCTTCCTTGGGATCGGAAACAACCCCAGTCAACTATGTATCTTTGGGACATGGAGGCCTTCTCATGCTACCACCTAGATATGATAAACAGATTCATGGTAATACATGGAGGCAGACGCGATAATTGGGGAACCTAATGGGAAGCGACGGATGAGCGGTGACCAGACGGGGATGATTTGGCATACTAGATGTGGAAGTGAGATGAGGAGAGGCCAGTGGATGGATGTGGAAGATTTTGTGGGGGGCACAGAGATACGGTGGTGGGATGCGATTTGTCGAGGGAGAAAACGTCTCCTATGATAGGATGACATGGTAGGGAGAGGGACAGGTGTGGGAAGAAAAGAGGGAGTGAAACGAAAAATGATATGCCACGAGGGTGAGTAGAAGGCAAGTGTATCATAACGAGACAACGGGGAAATGAGTGATGTGACTGGTGGACATGAGGCCTAGTGGAACACAGGTGGAAAGAGGAGGGGGGCGATGCAAGGAGGAGGCACGATGATAGAAAAGGGGCCCACACTAGAAAACCACCCATATCAGACCCCCCCCCCCACCATTAAAGGTAGAATGGTGGGGGGGTATGAAATGGGACCTCAACCGTAGATCTGGGCGAGGCTTTCATGACCCTCCATATCTGTGCACTGGAAAACTATCATATCGGACCCCTCCCCACCCATTAAAGGTAGAATGATAGGGGGGGTCCAAAATTGAATCTAGACCAAAGATCTGGGCGTGCATATTCTGACCACCCAGATCTACATGCTGCATAATCCAGAGTGCTTATGCGCCCTGACTTAGGATAAGTGGGTTTTTGACCCATTCTTTGCCACTTTTTCATTGAAGGGGACACTTCATAGGAAAACAACTCGCATACAAGATTATGTGCTAACATTAGGCTCCATGGGGGATGGCTTGCTCCCTATGAGATGCCAAGAACAATTTTGCAGATTCAGTGCCTTGTTGTTGGGCTATGGAGTCATTATTAAAAATGAAAAATAAACTGAAAAAAAATATTTACAAACACAGAGGAGCCATGCATGGCTCAAAAGAAACATTTCTTCAGAAAATGACCATTCACAGGGCCATTGAAAACTTCCTCACCCTCCAAATCCTGCAACCTGTAGGTATTATTTGAAAACACTTCAGCGACCTTGAAGGGCCCAATCTAGAGGGATTTAAACTTGCCATGTTTGTCATTGTCCTACTTGGGAGCATCCCATTTTAATACCAGATCTCCCAGTTGGAAATCTTCTTTCTTGACCCTCCCGTCAAAGACCTGCTTGATCTTTTGTTGATGATTGTGAGCTCTATTCATTACCTGCTCCCTAGTCTATTGTACTTCCACCATTTGATGAATTATTCTGACCATATGATCTGGCTCTACTTCATAATCTTGAAAGAATTTAGCTACAGGTAGAGCCAGTTGAGTCGGAAAAACAGGTTTTGTCCCATAAACAAGTTGAAAAGAGGAGGTGCCCAGGGATTTCTTTGTTGTCACTTGGTTAGCCCACAGAGAGAATTTGAGTTTTGAGTCTTAGGCCTTCTTATTATCTTCCAACAATCTTTTAATGAGCTTAATCAGGATTTTATTGGAAGAATCTTCCAGTCCATTTCCTTGTGGATAATAGGGAGTGGAATGAACCAATGAAATTGAAAACTGCTCACAGAACCTCACTAGAGGCTCAGACCTAAAAGATGCAGCATTATCAATGACAATTTTGTTGGGGCATCCAAACCTTGCTATGATATCCTCCAGGAATCTGATGATAACTTTGTGTGAAGCACTTCTGGTGGGGATAGCTTCTATGCACTTGGTAAAATAGTCAGTTGCAGTCAGGATCCATCTGTGTTGGCCTCCTGAGGAAGGATGAATCTCTCCAATGAAGTCCAACCCCCATTGTTGAAAGGGTGTTGCAGCTACTACAGGCTTTAGTGACAGATATTTGAGCTACTGCTTTCCTAAGAACCTTTGGAATTTGATGTAGGCTCTCACCTCTCTACATACATTAGTGAATAAGGTGGGCCAGTAGTACCCAGCCCAGAGAATCTTGTGGGTTTTGGTCTTCCAAAAGTGGTGTCCCCCACAGAGGCTTCTATGGAAATCAAATGTCACTTTCTCAGACTCTTGTGGGTTAAGACACCTCAGAAACATCCCTAGAGGGTCTCTCAAGTACAAGACTTGGTCAATAAGGCAATATTTGATTGCTTTGAGCTTTAAATCTATTTCCTTACTCTTCCCCATTTTATCAGGGGGCTTTAATTCTAGCGGAAAATATATGATATCTCTATACCAGGTGCACTCTGCTAGTGGAGGATTTTCTTGAGGATTGCCATTAGACAATTCAACCTATTGATTTCCTGAGAAACCATCAATGAATTTAACCCCCAAGGATTTGCAATTTGATTCATCCAACAACATGGCTAATCCCTACCCTTTAACCAACTTGGTTGGCTTAATCTCCAGGTCAAACTCAAGGATCTTGGAAATCCATTTACCCCTTCTCCCGTCTATGTCAGGCTGTATAAGGATGTGCTTCACAAAGGATGAAGGAACATATGCAATTACCTTTGAGTGCAAGGCATAGACTCTGAAATATTTGAGAGCTCTCACCAAGGAATAGGCTTGTTTCTCCATGATGTCATACTTGATTTCTGCATCTCTCAATGCCTGGCTGAAAAATGAAATGGGTTGCTCCAACCCTTCAATATTTTTCTATAATAGAACAGCTGCTACTGTATCAAAAGAAGAAAAAGAAAAAATTAGGAAATCCTTGGAATAATCAAGATTGATCAGCACAGGTGCCTCAGTCAAAGCCTTTTTTATTTGGACAAAGGATTCCCTGGGATCAACAGTCCATTTTACTTCATTTTCCTTCCTGAGCATGGCGGTGATATGCTTTACTAATTCGGCAAAGTTTGAAATGAACCTCCTCAGAAAATTAATTTTTCCTAGGAAAGGCTGGACCTCTTTCTTGGATTTGGGAAGTGACAGGGTCTAAATTGCCTCCACCCTACTGGGATCAATTCTCACTCCCTCTGCTAATACTATATGGCCTAACATCTTCCCCTCCTCCATAGCGAGAAAATATTTCTTGGGGTTTAAGGAAAGGCCAAACCTTTTGCATTTCAAGAAAACCTTCCTTAAGTGACAACAGTGCTCTTTATCAGATCTGGAGAAGACAGTGATGTCATCCAGATAGATCACCATGAACTGATATTTATCCCTAATGGAGGCTATGTCCATGGCTCGTTGAAATGTTGCTCCTTCATTCATTAATCTGAAAGGCATTTTGGCATACATGAATGTTCCCCAAGGAGTGGTGAAGGATATTTTTTCTCTATCCTTATGCAGGATTGATATCTGATTATAGCCAGAAAAACCATCAATCATGGATATCCTAGATGCACCAGTTACCCTCTGCAATATGTGTTCCATCTTAGGTAGGGGGTAATTGTCCTTTCTTGAGCTCCTGTTCAGGTTCTTGAAATCAACACAAAGTTTGATTTCTCCACTCGTCTTCTTTATTGGCACCAGATTAGCCACCTACTCAGAATATCTCAAAGGGACTATGATTTGAGCATCCAACAACTTCTATACTTCTTTCTCCATGACAGGCAGCAACATCGGATTAATCTATCTTAGCTTATGCCTGAATGGCTTAACCTCTTATTTCAGTGGGATCTTGTGTTCAATGACAGTTGTGTCATATGTCTTGAGGTTTCATAGGTCCAGGCGAACACATCAGAAAATTCTTTTAATAACTCAGCATACTCAGTTCTTTTCCCCTTTAACGGGCCATTTGACAGCTTGAAAAATTTAGGATCCTACTATGTGTCAATATTTCATACAGTTACATCAGCCTCCCCATTTGAAACCTCACCCTTCACTGCCACATCATTCCCATCGAATAATCTTTCTAGAGGGACTAGTCCCTTTGGAATGTGATTACTAGGCAACTAAATAATATGGTGATTAGCAATTTTATTTAAAAATACCTCAGGGTGAGGGTTACCTTCAGGATCAGGATCCTAATCAATGTGCAATGTAGAGAACTCATCAACAGACTCAAGAAATTTTCTAATTTTAAGATCATCCTCAAACACCTTCCAATGTCTGATATTGTCTGGTACAAATGGCCTATATATTATCTCAACATCATATTTGATCCTAGGTGGCAGAGGTATCCTAAACTGGCTAGATGAGACATCTAGGGAATCAACCAAAGTATTTTCTTCTCTTGGAATAAAAGAAATGTTGAAATATGAAAAGAAATTATTAATTAGGTCCCGCAACTCATTTTTGTAATTTCTGAGTCAAGGATGTTTAGCTCGATAAGCATTTATGACCTGCTGGACTATCAACTTAGCATCTCCGAACACTGCTACCTCTTTAATTCCCATCTCTTTTGCAGCCCTTAAACCTAAAACAAGAGCTTCATATTCTGCCACATTATTGGTGGTTTCAAACTCTAGCTTGTATGACAGGGATATGGTTTCCTGACAATGTGATAAAAAAACTACTCCTGCACCAGCACCTTCACTAGAAGAGGCTCCATCGAAGAACATCTTCCACACAGAGGTATTTGGAGAAGGTATTTCCTGATCAGACAAGGGATGCTTTCTGATTTCAAGAGGGACTTCAGGAGAATCAGTGAGATGTAACAAACTAGACCCCAAATCCGTGTCAATTTCATAGATAGGACGGTTAGTGGGGTCTTCTTCGTCACTGACAATGTAGGCCAACTGAGCTTATCTATAAAATCTTATGTGTTCCCCTCAAAATACTAGAATGGTGGCATATGTGAGGTCTATCTATAATGTTCCTCCAATATTTCTAATCCAGGATCTTGAACACATCATGCCAAACTTGGGGGGAACATCAGCTACTACAATGTCCATGACCACACTTTTCATTGGCAGCTGAAATAAGGAAACCACCGGGTCCTTGATGACTCCAAGACATTTCACCCTCCTTGAATCAAAAGATTACAAATCATGATAGGCCTTGGTTACTTCCAGTCCCAATTATTCCATCATTGTTTTGGGCATGAGGTTATGGGAAGCCCTTGAATCCATCAACTAGTTATGCAGCACCTTAATGTGTATGTTCAGGGATGTGTAGAAGGGAGTGGTTGAATCATCTTTGTATTCTACCATGGGACCTAGTATGACTGCTAGATTTTCATCTTGGAGATTTACTGAGTCTGTGGTAAGCTGAGGTGGCTCAGACTGCAACAATTTAGAGAGGGACCTTTTGAAATCTTCATTTTTAACAAGTTTCGAGAGGGGTACGGGAATTTTGATCTTTTGAATTTTGTGCTCGAAACTGAAGGTGGAAGGAGGCTTAGGAATTTCCCTTACCTCTGAGACGGGATCTTTGGTTGTTGGTGGGAGAGTCTGAGTTTTCTTTTCTTTGGTGAAATTTGTCTCTTGTTTAGTAGGCTTCTCTTCCATTAGGGCTTGATTAGACTTCTCTTATTTCTTCTTTGACCTGAGGTTATATATGTTAGGATTGTTTTCCTTGGCCTTCCCCCCCTTACTCGGTTCATTGATTTGAATGTTCATGAGAGACTCTTCGTATGCTTCTTGAGTCAAATGTGGAAAAGGGGAGGTGTCTTCAATACAGTGAATTTTAGGACCAAGCTTATCTATCTCCCCTCTTTCCTCATCAGCAACAAGGTCATTTTGGAGAGGAGTTTGAATTCTATGATCATCTCTATCTTTGTTCCTATGTGCCCTTGGCATAATATGTGGAACATTGTTGTTTGGCCTCCTGAAATTTCCTTTGTTATCAACATTCTAAGGATTTATGTAAGTTTGTTTTCCCTTCACTTTCATTTTCTCCATCTCTGCAGACAGATTCTTTACCATCTTTGTCAACTCGTCCATTTGATATTAAGCTTTAGAAGAACCGGATGTGGAGGCTTCATATCTCTTTTTGGGTATGTTTCTATCAGCTTTATTTCTGATTCGATCAACAACCAATATATTTGACTCAACTTCCACAGCCGAGTCATGCATGTGAGCCAGGGAAGTGGCTCGTATTTCCCTCAACAAAAGGAAGAAATCTGGGTCGAAAGCACTGGCATAAGTAATTTTGGTTGAAGCTTCTAAGGGCTTTATCGCAACAGGGATCTTATTGTACATCTTATTGAACCGCTTGGAGAAGTTAGAGACAAACTCTCCTTCCTTTCTCTTCAAAGATACAAAGTCTGTCATGTAATACATGAAGTCTTTCTTATCTCCCCACTGTCTCAAGAAGGCGTTATCCAAAACCTCTATCACATTGATGGATCTAGGAGGCGAGGCCCTAAACCACTTCCTAGCCTCACCTTCAAGGCTATGAACAAAAATCCTCATCCAAACATTTGCATGCATGATGACATGATGATCTGTGAAACTATAAAAGGCTTCAAGGTGTTCTTCTAAAGTTATTTCCCCTTCGCTTGTAAACCTGGGAAGCTTCTTAAGGTAGCCATCTGCTAGAAGGTCATTGAAAGGTTGAGGTAACACAAGGGGAGCATACCTAGTAGCTATAATGGCCTCCATCCTAGTCATGGGGGGATTTTCTTCTGCCATAGGGATATTAGGTGGAGGATAACTAGGAGGAGAAGGAGTTTGAACAGGGGATGCTAGAACTGAGCTTCCAGGTGGAAAGGGAAAAAATGGAGGATTCTGAGGAGAGGCTACAATACTAGAGTTGGTAGAGGCTTCCCTATCTGTAGCGGCTATAACAGTAATAAGAGGAAAGGTGGTAAAGCTAGGAGTAGGGAAATATTATGTGGTCCTGGACCTGGGCCAAGGTATAGCTTCAGGGGAGAAAGGAGTGACAAGGATTTCACCCTCCAATCCTAGACCGAGAGGGAAAAACTCAACAGGAACACTCCCGAAATTTAGATTTCCAGAAAATCCAGCAAAAAGTATGATAGGGAAATGAGAAGAAGAAAATGGAATTTCTAGAGATGGAGATGGGGAATTATCAGAAATGTCTGGTTCAATAGTAGAAGCTCCTTCTCTATGGGCCTTTCCCTTTCTGATAATATTTTATGGATCTTCTTCAGGTGTCTCCAAGGGAAGTTGCGGGGTAGACCTCATGTGTCTGCCTATGGAATCCATGACTGAAACAACAGGTTCGCCTAAGTGGAGTCGTCACAATGGAGTCACCAGGTGCACAATAGCAATCTTGAAGGGCTCTGGTTCCTGATGCACCTTCATAATCATAGGCTCAATGTCGTTCAATTCCAGGGAAAATCTTCAAATTCATCCTCGGCAGCAGTGCCTGAAATGTTAGCGTCAGAAGTCACTCCTAGATTGCAGCAAGAGCAGAGCCTGACGCCCATCAATTTTATGTCATGATTGGTTTATAAAAGGGTGATCGACTGGAAGTAAACGCAATACAATATCGTTTTAACTCATAATTTTGGACTAAGGCTATGCATGGACAGGTGAGGTCTTAATCTAACTTCAGTCAGTAGGTTGCAGTAAAGGTGAGCGTAAGGAAGACATCTGTGAGAAAGTGAAAAGGTATGCTATGAGCATCAATATTTCAACAGCCCAAAGAGGAAGAATTTAAACACAAGAACATTGAAATACATCATGATAGTGTTACATTAAAACCTTTATATAACACTGTCACAATGCTTCATGTGACTCAGTCAATCATAAACTCTTTCAACACTAGATGGAAACTAGATGGAATAAGAAGTTGACTAGCATTAGATTAGAAATTTCACACATAGATACATAACCAGGGAAAACCAATTCTTCATTAAAACTATACAATAGGGAGCTTAGATCTACCAACGATGGATACAAAAATGGAAAAAATGCCTTCATATGCTTGGAGTAAAACCTAGCAGAAGCTTCAAGTTACTGCATTGAAGGAATTACGTCTGCATGTGTACTGGAAGACTGTGCATGCAGTCTCTGGACCATCGTGCACTTTGGTCAGATGCCACTGTGCTCCATAACGGGCCTGCAAGGAGTTGACAAACTAACAGTCCTCTCCTGGGATTTTCTATTTATGGTGGAAATGATGTCCACCCACCATTAACTGCTTCAATAACTGCTTCCTTGGGATTGGAAACGACCCCAGTCAACTCTGTATCTTTGGGACGTGGAGGCCTTCTCATGCTTCCACCTAGATATGCTAAATGGATTCATGGTAAGACATGGAGGCACATGCGATAACTGGGGCACCTGAAGGGAAGTGGCGGATGAGCGGTGACCAAATAGGGCTGATTTGGCATACTAGATGTGGAAGTGAGATGAGGAGAGGCTAGTGGATGGCTGTGGCAGATCTTGTGGGGCCCATGGAGATACGGTGGAGGGATGTGATTTGTCGAGGGATAACATGTCTCCTATGATGGGACGATGTGGTAGGGAGAGGGACAGGTGTGGGAAGACAAGAGGGAGTGAAATGGAAAATGATATGCCACGAGGGTGAGTGGAAGGCAAGTGTGTCATAATGAGACAAGGGGCAAACAAGTGATTTGACTGGTGGACAGGAGGCCTAGTTGAACACAGGTGGCAAGAGGAGGGGGGGTGACACAAGGAGGAGGTGCCATAATAGAAAAGGGGCCCACACTGGAAAACTGCCCATATCGAACCCCCTCCCCCACCATTAAATGTAGAATAGCGGGGGGGTCTGGAATGGGACCTCAACCATAGATTTGGGTGCAACTCGCCTGACCCTCCAGATCCTCACACGGGAAAATTGTCATATCAGAACCCCCCACCCACCCATTAAAGGTAGAATGACTGGGGGGGGTCCAGAATTAAATCTGAACCGAAGATCTGGGCACGCATATTTTGACCGCCCATTTCTCCGTCCTGCATAATCCAGAGCGCTTATGCACCCCCAACCTAGGATAAGTGGTATTTTGACCCATTCTTTGCCACTTTTTCACCAAAGGGGAAACTTCATAGGAAAACACCTCGCATACAAGATTATGTGCTAACATGATCTTTCTTCTAGTGCTGATATATTAGGGTTGAATCTCATAGGAAGAGATCTTAGTACCTTTTGAACAATTACTGATTCTTTGATTTCTTCTCCCAATCCTATGATTTCATTCACTGTTTCATCGACTCGTAAGAAGTAGGCTGCAATATCTTCATCTTCCTTCATTTTTAGTTGTTCGAACTAACCTCTATAAGTTTGAAGCTTTGCTTCTTTGACTTTTGTATCTCCTTCATAAATATTTCAAAGCTTGTTCCAAATCTCTTTAGCGGATTTACAATGAGCAACTTTGGTGAATATTGTATCACTGAGACCATTCAAAAGTGCATTTGTGGCTTTGGAATTATTCTCGCTGAGTTTTACTTCTTTTTCATTTGTTGGTGGAACTGTTGGTGTTGTGTATCCATCTACAATTGATTGCCAAACTTTAAATCCATGTGCTTGTATATATGTCTTCATCCTTATGAGCCAAAAAGCATACTTTTGTCCATCAAACTGTGGTATTCCATTTTTATACAAGTTGGTATTCTCCATGATCTACCTTTCAGTGGTTAAACTGATTTCTTAAGGAACCTGCTTTGATACCAATTGTTGGATTACTGAGAGGGGGGGTGAATCAATAATAGTGCAATTGCAATCCTTTTTATCCAAATAAACCAATTTTTATATCAATGTAGAATTATTATCCAATAATGAGAAATAAGAAATGAAAAATCACACATACACAGTACACTAGTATTTTACGTGGAAACCCAAATCGGGAGAAAACCACGGAATGTTTTTTTTATATATGTCTTGAAGAATTACATTCATTGGAAGCACCATCTTCCTTTTTTTTCCAGCTGCAACTGGAAGGAGGCTCCAACCCCCTAGTTTCTCAGGCTACAACCTCAGGGAAGCTCCAACTCCCCAGTTCTCTGACTACAACCAGAAGGAGGCTACAACCCCCTATGTTCTCTGGCTACAACTGGAAGGTGGCTACAACAACTTGTCCTTGCCCCGTCCTACCACCCTGAAGTATAATGATGGACCCACTGCCAATCTTTCACTGTGAGATATATTGATGTACAACTGTATCAACCTATACCACTGACCTGTATCCAATCTATACAATTTCCCTGTAATCAAAATGTACCTTAACTGAACATGTATCTACAAATATACAACATGTACGTGACCTGTAGTGATGCAGCTTGTGTATGCACGCGCCTTATCTGTTATGCATCCTGTGTATGCCTTCTGAAAACTAGGGTTTCCCTTTTCTTTAAAACTTCTGACCTTCTATAACTTCTTTCACATAGATCTGTAAATTGTCATTGTATCCAAACTATAATTGTATCTTGTGCATGCATCCTCATACATAACCTTTACTCAAGGCAAGTGTGTCTCTCTCTAGTCATAGGTATTCGTAATCATGAACAAGTATAATATCCCTCACATGATCTTAGTCATCAAACCCTTTCTGATATTCAACTTCTCAATACATCAACCACTACACAAATACAAGCTCTCAACCATGTACCATAAAGACCCTGAGCCATATGCCAAGAAATACAAGATGTGCCTCAACAAGAAGTATCAATGATAAATATACCAGTACTGTATTTTTGTATATCTGACTTATACAGAAGATCCCATGTAGTCACTAGTCTCTCTCAGGATAATTCTCAAATATCCATTTCCATTCCTCATGCATATATCAAAATAAAAC
>SNQJ01S0017998.1:30130-41122 GCA_010110895.2 Picea sitchensis | reverse complement strand
ATTTACCAACATGTACGCACCCTAATGCACTGCCAGCCCGCGTATAACTCATCATGTACGCACCTTGTACACAAATAGTCTGCGTACACCTTAGAAAATAGGGTTTTGTCGTAATTTCGAGAATTTCTCCGTCAACCCTTCATGCTACCTCAGACATTCTCCACTTCAGATGTATCCACAAGTATTTACAATAAGCTTTACATAAGAAAATAGATCTACAATATGTACAAGTGTGTTTTTTATGAGTGAGATTTGTCTCTTATTTATATCTTCATGTAGCCTTACACTTTCCTTATTTTAGGGCTTCTTCATTTTAAAATAATTTCTTTTTGCAAAGCACTTTGACCCTTGGGGGATTCTATAAGACTCATGAGGGTTCTCCAACTTCATATGGTCATAACTCTCTAACCGGAGGAGTTATGTGACGCTCCACATACCACCGAAAATGGCATGACAAGAACTATCCATCTAGGATAGTTTCACTCACAAATTCATCATCCTTCATATTATTATTCCTCAAATAAGCATGGGTTCTCTCACTCCGCAAAGCGTCTTCCTGTGAGGGATTTCACCATAAGGGGACCACTTTGGAGTTCATCTATTTTTACTTCTTATCAACCATGACAAGACAATAATGAGTCATATTTACATCAAACAATCTTGGGTCCATTACCCAAACCTTGTGCTACGGGGATTTCTTCAAGGGTTGACATCAATGACAACCAACCTTAATCAACATATAAGGCATGGAGGAAAGGATTAATGAAACTCAAATTCCTTTCTCTGAAATTCTTTGTTTTTCACAGATACTCTATGAAACAGAAAACATAAAAATAGTTGTAACACCACATAGACATTTACTTTAACATACAATAATCAGAAACTGCAAATATAGAACAAAGAAAAGGGATGGAAGTATAAGAAATCTTAACACTATAAATGATGAGGAAAACAAGGCTTTATAGGCTTATATTTGATTTATTATACGTTATATGAATTTTACCATTGAAAAGGATAATAAATCTCAACTAGAACCTTCAAATATGGTCTACATACCTTACTATGCTCGAATCCCAACATTCAAGTGCCAAAAATCATGCTAAATCAAATCTGGTACAAATTTGACTAATTTTCTACTAAAAACGGGGCATTTTTCCACCTAACTGGTTGAGTTGACCAATATTTGACTTGGCATGTGCAAGGATGTTTCTAAGAAACCATGAGGATACAAATCATTCCATGAAGCCAAGGAACATCCTCCAAGTGGTCGTTTTGTCCAGATCATCCTCCAAGTATGTCAACGAATGACAGATTACAGGCTCTGCACTATTCTTGTAATTTGACTATTAAAACTAGATTTGATTATCTTAAAATGTTGATTTGACTCAACAAAAACTCAAAGGATAAGGATTGAATGGAAATAATTTTTAACTAAGGATTGGAGTTCTAGATGATACGAGATAGGTTGGTCATTGAAAATTTTCAAAAATTTGGCGATGTGAATTCATATTACAACATAAGTGTTACAATATCAAACTTTCCTCCCGAGAACCTTTTTCCCACAAGCTACGTCCTACGAAAAAAAAATTATGTGAGTCTTTTTCCCTCAAAGACTCTTCTCGTAGAATTAATCATTCTATACCTTTCCCTCTCATTGAAATCTTGAATTCATATGCATTGATTTCATAACAGTAGGTCAGTAAGGTGTTATTTGTAGACTTGATTGATTAGTTATAATACTTATTGCTCAAAGTAGATGACATACAATACGTTGGCTTAAGATTATCCTTCGTCATTGAGAGTTATTTGTTAGATTTATTGACATACAAACGAGCCAACTGCATAAGAGTGAATTTGCCTATTCTTTGTGATATTTTGTGTATTTGCAGTAATTTTCAAAATCCCAAGCGAAACCCTTGTTACTTTGTAAATTGTGTAGGATTTCCAAGGCTGCCATGTCTATAGCTCTGATGCGAAGAGGCAGAGCTCCTATTTCTAATTTTCTAGCTCAAGGAAAATCTTGAGATACCTTAATTGTGTCTGATACCAACCATTTCAATGGAATCCAAGGATTTGATACATGGAATGAGATGTATGTTAGAATTGCAAATGTGGAAAACACAATTCACATATGATAATCAACAATCACATAGATAAGAAACACAAAGATTTCACGTGGTTCACTCAAACGTTGGGCTATGTCCACCAAGCATAGGTATCGGTTGTCTTATTATTCAGATTATGGAGATTAAAATAGACTTGCAAGCTCTCTCATATCCTCTCTCACATCCTCCCCTCTCATTTGCCTCTACAAGATTACATAAATTTATATACATTTACATAGGAAACTGATTATTAAATGCATCCCTATCCATATTCTATCTTGGTCTATTTAGTTGAAACCAGTGCATAATAATAGGATCTAAATCAATTCTTGGGAATTCGTTGTCACCAAATTCAACAATATCCACCTTGACAACAATTAACCTGATACCTTGCCCCTTCCTTTTGTTCATCACATTTTATGCAAGCCAAGAGAAGCCAAGAACCATCGTAGCTTCTCTAACAGTACTAGTGTTGTGAACATGTCTACATGGTTCTCTTTTGTATGCACTTTCTCAAGAGAGACTCCACATTCATCGATGACATGTGTTACAAAATGGTACTTGATATGTATATGTTTTGTTTTACCGTGGTAGGTTGTATTCTTAGCCAAGTGAATAACACTTTGACTATCACAAAGTAACTTTACTTTGTCCTGCATCCTTCCAAACTCATCAAACAAACCTTTCAACCAAACTGCCTCTTTGCAAGCATGTGAAGCAACTACATATTATTCTTCTGTAGTGGATAAAGAAACAATGTTCTGTAGATTTGACATCCAACTAATAGCTCCACCTGCAAGAGTAAATACATACCCTAAAGTCGACCTTCTCTTGTCCAAATCACCTACAAAATCAGAATCAACATATCCATAGACTAATTCACAACCATTGTTATAAGTGATGCAATAATCACTTGTGCTTATCAAATATTGAAGCACCCATTTCATTGTTTCCCAATGTTCTTTACCTGGATTTTCCATATACCTGCTGACAACCCCAACTGCATGTGAAATGTCTGGTCTTGTACTAACCATCGCATACATTAGACTTCTTACTACATTAGCATATGACATTCAAGACATATATTCCTTTTCTTTTTTTGTACTAGGACATAAAATTGAATAAAGCTTAAAATGGGAAGCCAAAGGGACTGAAACTAGTTTCACATCATTCATACAAAATCTCAAAATTATCTTCTCAACATACTATTGATGATTAAAATCACAACGAATTTTTGCCCGCAAAGTGTTTCTAAATCCTATTATTATAAAAGCTAAATAATACTAGTAGGTGGGAACCCCTTGTAGATTGGAGATCAGGTTTGGTTCTTATTTGATGTTGTGCTACTGTTTGACACTTCTTACATGGTGGATGAGATCTTGTTTTATTGGTGATGGATAAGTCTTATTATAGGTTGGTGCTAGATGATGATTATTAGGCATGCTATGTGTGTTTTATGTTGCTCTAAGATCAGGTTTCTTTTTACAACGGCCTATGTTATTTATTGTTCCCATTGCTATATATTCTTCGATCCATTATTGGGACACCTACACAAGATACATGTTAATAATAATATATAAGAGCGGTGTGAAGGAAATGAAAGAAATACAACAAAATGCAAAGGAATTTAACTATGCAAATAGACTACACTACATGCATCAAAATTTAATGGATTGTTGTTATCCTAGCTAATAAGTTAATAGCTATGTGATTTATTGAGTTATGTAGTTGGTATGCATTATGGTTCAGTTGGAAATGGTAATATATGATGTGGGTGGCATGTTTGACAAATGATAGATGATAATTCCAATGCATGGTTTAATGAATGGTTAATGGATTAATGGTTGGTGTGTACTAAGGAATTAATTGACCAGGGATGGAGGAAACGTGCATTTACTGCACATCACCCTTACTCCTTCCACCAGCAGCCACCCTAGTCGGTCTATTGTTCAACTGTGTTGTTGTGGTTAGGCTCTAATCTTCAAGCAGAGAGGAACCTCTCGACCAACTCGTGTTTTAAGGTGTTTTGATCACAGGTATGTATTTTTTTTTCCATCCATGACTCTGCTCTGGTTATGAAATGGACATTGGCTCGGATGTATGGGTTTTTGCTTTCCTTGAGTATGGAAACTGTGTGAAATTGTGTTTTTTGGAATGAAGCGTTGATGTTTTTCTCTGAAATAATGTTGGAAGTCACAATGTTATTGGTTGTCCTGAGTGTTAGTAGCCATAAAGGCTCTTTGTCATCGTTGTTGGTTTTAGTTGGAGGGTTTTGTTTGGTCTTGAGTGGCTGGTTTCCTTCACGCATTAGTATCATCATACCTAGTCTTTGGATTTTATGGGGCTTAATGGGTTGGAATCACCTTCTATCACTGTGCTTTGTTCAATTATATTTTGGGGATGTTTTTGCTACTAATGGTCGTGCAGTGGGTTATATTGCTTCTTCTCAACCCTGTTTTCACCTCAGCGTTGTAGTTGGTTTGTTGGAGAGCCATGCGATTTATACCCTATGAGTGTTAACTATCATTACAAAGCCAAAATGGAGCCTTTCTCCCCTGTTCATAGCTTCTCCTATCACAAGATTTGTCACCCTGTCCACGAAGTAAATTATGGTATTTCTTGTCTGTGCACCGTTGGTGTCGGAGGTTTTCACTATCTTGTGTTGGTCCACAGAGCAAACCCTTGCTTCCTCAAGTCCGAGTGTTGATAGAGGAGACCGTTATGGCCTCTCGAGTGTATTGTTGGTAGTTATGGATTGGTGGTGTATTGTCGATAGCGTGGATTACTGGCTCACCTCATTGATTATATGGCAGTGGTGTTGGTTTGGTATCTAGTCACTGCAATTGTTATTATAATTAGGTGGATAAGCTCAACATGGTTAATTGGAATGAGTTGTTAAATCAAATACACAGTCGTTGTCCTTGTTTTAATTGAATTGATAACCCAAAACTGTCTTTAATTGATTAATGCACAATGATGCTTCACGCTTGATGCATTGGTATGAGTGGCGTTCCTATAGCATGAATCGATGATTATTGTAACTATGTGTTTTTAATGGCCAAATAATTATTGCAATCGGGGTGTTTATGGAATTTCCATCCACTATATATGTATGGTTATTTGATTGTGTCATCAATGACGAGCATAAGTTTTACACAGTTTGGTTCGATTGTCATATTGATTAATTTGGGAAATATTGTTGTTGCCTCTTTGTATTGGATTGATAGCTCGGTCTGATAGGTTGAGTTAATAATACTATGATTCTGTGTTTTAGAATTGTTCAATGGGAATGATGCAGTCGTGGTGATTATGGCATAGTGTTCCACTATGTTTTTTATCGATATTAATTGATTGCACCATTGGAGAAGGTCACGGGTTTTTGAACATGGATTTATTGCAATTTGATCGATTGTTTTGTAAAATCGGTCCTGATGTTGATGCCTCGTTGTATTGGATGGATAGCCCGGCATTTTGAATGTTTAGAGTTAAAGAAAATTTGACTTGTACAGTCATAGAAATACACTTTCGTTTGGTTGAATGGTTTTGTGTATCCCACAACATAGCGTCAGTGAAGTGGTGATTGTTGTCTATGTGTTTAAATGGAAAGTCAGGATATTGCAATTTGGATATGAATTGTGGTGTCAATTTTCCACTATGTATGTTAAATGAATACCATTCTTTTTAACATTGATAGGCACTGGTGTCTTGACAGTATAACTTTGTTGCAATTCAATTTTTAAACGATTAAAAGACAAAATCAAGCACGACATTTGAGTTTATATTTGATGATTGGAATAATTCGTGGGCAATGGTTGATTTTGATGTTGAACAAAGTGGAAATAGTTTATTGGTTATGCATTTGGGAATTGTTTGAAAATATTAATGGATAAATGAGAGGAGAAGAGCTCCCTTACAGGTTGTTTTGGAATGCATACTGTATGTTTTGATGATACTATGTTAAATATTTGATTACAAAAGTGAGCAAGTTAAATATGCAGAGTTGTTTGGATAATACACAGTAATTGTTTGGGGTCTCAGTGGTCATTTGGTTGGTGTGTTTCCTTTTGCATAATGGTTTTATCGATCACTGAATTAATTTTATGAACAGTAATTGTTCTCCTTCGCTACCATTATTTCACTTTCCGCTAATTAAAACCCCCGCGCCTTCCCACATTCATTTTTCACTCCCTGTTCTAAAATTAATTGTAGTCAAGAAAAATTATGTATTGAAACAGTTTAAAGTCATTGGATTACAGTGGTGTTATTTTTGGTTGCATTACAATTGATTGATGTGGTCTTTGAGAATTAATCGTGTTTCTTTCCCCCTCATTTTATCATTTTCCGCTTAATACAAGCCCCTCGCATATCCCAGGACCTTTTCTTCACCCTTGCTCATTAACGATAGTTAAAATAAAATTATGGATTGGATTGCATGAGCCTGATATGTTGTTGAGCCAAAATCTATTTCATATTTTTAAAGAGTTATCATGTATGGTTGTTTAAAAGACTATTTGTTAATCCATCATGCATGCAGGAATGAGTTTTTTCAGTCGAGGTAGCCATGGCGGAGGCAACCGAGGGAGAGCTAATTGAAAAAGAGGCCCAAGAAAACCAAGGTTCTCCATACACTTTGATGTTGACTCACAAGAGTTAGGCCAGTTGTTTCAGACCAGATTTTTCAATTGAATTGGGAAAGGAATAGTCCAACCTAGGCTTGAAAGGCCTCCTTTCCAAGCTCCACAAGCCCCCGGTATTCTCATGCCCCCTCATGTCTCATTGCAACTCAAGGTTCCTAAACACGATGAATGGAAAGATAGTGTTCATCTGAAACTCTCCCAACAGCATGGTTGGCCCAATTTGTCTCTACTTGCTCCCCCGCCTATTAACCCTGTTATCGCTCAGTTTGTAGTCTAGGTTAGGTAGCTTGAAAGGTAAGGATCAAACTGGAGTAACATGAGCTTCCCCACCCACTGTCACCTCGATGGGGGGGCCTTTCTATTTAGGGTGGCTAAACCCAAGGGAGACATCCCTGGTAATCTAGGGTTCTGATAGGCAAAGGCTTAAAGATCAAGGTGAGTTTTCCCTTCACAGATTACCGCCAAGAAGATAGTCAAGAATGAAGAAATACCACAGAGAAGGAACCTGTTTGCGAGACAAGGCAAAAATGACACTAATACATGCAAAAGTGGTTAGCACTTCATATATTAATGACTATCAACATTAAATATACATGAGCATAAATAGCAGTAATTATTGACAAAGTCAATGATTGCAAAAAATGACTATGGCTTATTTCTTCTCAATAAACATTGGAAATGACATAGTATTCAATGCATATAATCAATCTTTGAATTAGCACAAAATATCATCAAACGCTCATATATGACAAGAGTGCTACGTCAAGCTTACTAAAGGTGACGTCAGTCTCCTTTAGGGTTAGTTCTATAGACAAAGAGCTCAACGTTTTGCAAATAGGCCAATGAAAACTATCAACACATCAATGTCTATTGCTAGATGACTAAGCCACAACGTTTTCTATCAACCAAGAGTTCAAACTAGGCATGACGTCATCATTGATCTAGGGTTTGTGAGACGTTAGGGTTAGTTAGGGTTTCAAATTTAAGAGGTTTGAAGAAGTTGTTTTGACACAATAAGCTCAACGTTGGAGAGTTAGATCAGTGCCTTAGGGTATTATGGAGTCAGAAGGAAAGGCTAGGTCTCGGGAGAATCTAAATCTAAGGACGGGAGAGTTAGGCTCTATGGTGCTGCAATGGCAGGGTCCTATAGTCAAAACCCTAAGGGGAGGAGGCTCATTTCGGTGTTGCTTAAGCAAGGCCTCATACTCCTCCCTCTTTCCTTAAAAATCCTTGGCAAAATGGCTAGCTTTAAAACATAAATCTAAGGGTGAAAAGTGTTGCAAGAGCAAGGCCCTTCAAACCCTAAAAGTCAAAACCCTAGGTGTAAAATCAATTAGGCCTAGGACATCTTCTTTCTTCAACTTATGTTCAAAAGTCTAAGAGGTTTGAAGAAGTTGTTTGGCACAATGAGCTCAACGCTGGAGAGTTAGATCAAAGTGCCTTAGGTTATTATGGAGTCAAGAAGGAAAGGCTAGGTCTCGAGAATCTAAATCTAAGGATCTGAGAGTTAGGCTCTATGGTGCTGTGTAAAATGGCGTGGTCCTATAGTCAAACTCCTAGGGGAGTGAGGCTCACTTCGGTGTTGCTTAAGCAAGGCCTCATACCTCCCTCTTTCCCTTAAAAATCCTTTGGCAAAACGGCTAGATTAAAAACATAAATCTAAGGGTGAAAAGTGTTGTGCAGCAAGGCCCTTCAAACCCTAAAAAGTCAAAACCCTAGGTGTAAAATCAATTAGGCTCTAGACATCTTCTTCTTCAACTTATGTTCAAAAGCCAACTCAGAAAAAAGGGGAATTAGTGTAGCAACAGTTAGGCTATATTCTCCTTAATCAATGGCTAAAAACAAGTTTTCTATCATGGGGACATATAGCAAGGACCCACTTGTGTGCTTGCTACCTAGGGTTTCAAATGATTAAGAAAAATAATAACAATGTAACAATAAATGCAAGAGATTTAACCTACAACCATTCATTTAAGAAGTTTTAATGAGAAATACACTTACAAAATCAATGAAGAGCTTATCAAACCCCTAGTTGTAAACCTTCCAATGATGTGAAAACACCATAAAATGCTAAGAATGATCCTCCTCTCTCACAAGAGTTAAGTACCACTTCCAAGAGAAAAAATCCCAAGACAAAGACTAAAAATGATTCTCTCTCTCACAAGAGAGTGAGTTGTGTTATGTAAAAATGAGAGGCAACGTCCTCTATTTATATCATCCTAATGACCTTTAATTACAAAATAGGTCATTTAAAACAGCCAACAAGGCTGACTAACAATATTACACTGTTTGTCACATTAAATGCTAAAAATGTCACAATATGAGCTCAAAAGGGAGGCGTCAGGCCCCTCTGAGGGAGACGTTGGCCCTTTTTGGGCAAGATCAGCATCCAAGAAGCAAAACGTTGGCCCTTCTAGGGCTTCTCCAAGCTGCCACACGTGCCAAATGACCCCAGCACACTACCACACGCTCCATAAAATGTCCAGCTGCCTCAGGTGACGTCCTATCCATCAAAAGAAATCGTCCCATCTACAGTGGTTGATCCCCCCTAGGTCGGGCTCTGCTAAGGTGTCTTGGTGTAACGTCCTTCTGTCTTCTTTGTGCAAATGCTCATCACAACGTTGTCATGTTTCTACCATCCCAGCAACCATCTGATGGGCTCTTCAGCCCCATGGAGGTCCGAGCTAATCATGTCCCCATGTGTATCGGTCCACTGGTACATGTCCACCGGGTATGGTCCTGCACATCAAAAACTACGCCCTCCATGGGCTCATCAGTCCTCGGGATCATAGCAATGTTAATCTCATTTCATCATTAAATTTATCAAATACATGCATGAAATCTGTAACATATCATCTAAGATCTCAAAGACATTACACATATCTACTGTACAAAGCTGAAGAAACCGACAGAATAACCTATTGGGCTAATATCCACAAGAAAAGGAAAGTTTCCTTAGAGGATCATTCAAGCCATATATATGAAGTGGTATGGTCTTAGGGATGTCCAGTCATAGTAAGACCAGGGGTAGGTGTTTTCCATGGGTGCCTCTGTAGGAGGTGAGTTGTACCCGTCATAGATGCACTTTTTCCAAGCCCCTTTATTTGCCTTTATTTTTTATTTATTGCTTTTCTTTCTTTTTTTACTTCAAGGTCTGACCAGAGGACACTGCCTTGGCGTGGTGACCAGAGTTGACAGTGTTACCCACTGGTATCTTCGTAGAGATGATAAGGTTGGCTCATGATGAGACCCCCTTTCCCTTGGCCATGCAACCAAAGGTCACTTCCCTGGTGTGGTGACCAGATAATGGCAATGTCATACTGCTGGATACCTATGAACATAATGGGTCGGCTCGTGATGAGACCTCCTATCCTCTTGGTTAGGTCTTGTTTTATTATTTTTCTTAGGGTCCCTTTAGTTTCTTATCGAGATGCCTTTTATTGCCTTCTCGGGGATCCCCTGGGCGAAGCATCTCTAGGTTTCATTTCTTATGGATTTTATCTTTTACCAGCTGCTTTTACCCCATGGGCCTTTAGCCCCTTCTTCCCACAGGACAAAGTGTATCCCCAAAAAGGTCATCCTAATGGTCGGACTAGGGGAATGGGATGGATGTGTGGGAGATAAGATGTAAAATGACAGAATGGTGGGAGTGGACGATGGCTCTGCAAATCCCCCTTGGTGGCTAACCAAAACCCCTGAATATCAGCTTGCTAAGTCACCCTATTAATCACCCCAACAATTGGTCAAGTGGATTAGTGTAAGATCGAAGTAGTTATTAGAAATGAAAGGAACCTAATGCATATACTAGAAGGTTATAATGATCAAACATGACACATACCATGATACCTCGGACCAATTACCTCATGGAGAAAGAGTCCTCTCTGATGCAAGTCCAAGCCGATGGTGATGGAAGTTGTTGTTGCTGACAGGACAAGTCTGGCAAAGAAGAGGAAGGATGGGTCCTCCAGGGCCATGCTCAGGTCAATCCTGCCTCAGTACTCCATGTCTAGGACCTGTGGACCTCGATACATGATCTCCTAGTTATCCCTAGATATCAGGGATAACATCTGGCTCCAACATGGGGACATGTGCTCACCGTAGAGCGCATGAGAACCTCAGCAATCTCTGGCATAAACCTGCAGACCTGATCACACTTGACAAGAAAGCATCAACGATAAAATGTGGGGTGGTATTGCCACCCTGCAAAATATAACATGTGCATATAAAGTAATCATAAATGCAAATAGAAA
>SNQJ01S0017997.1:57067-90189 GCA_010110895.2 Picea sitchensis | reverse complement strand
ATTAGTTGTTATCAATGTTATTGGATATTTAGCTAGTTCTGATAATGTTGTTGGTTATTTGGTTAATTTCATCAAGATTCCCAATTAAAATTCTATGAATTAGGTGTAGTAATTTATACCAAAAAGTTTATTAGGGATGCCAATTAGAAAACTATAGAAGCATCCATTGGTTTCTTGCAAGAATGTCCTTGGAATTTTTTTGTATTAAATGATAAATATAAATTTACTTTATAATTAATCATAATACATGGTATACAACTAGCTCCAACTTATATATTTATATATATCCAATATTTAGTGGGGGAGTTAAGACTTCCATTTTAAGCAATTTTGTATATAGGAGTAGGATTGGTTAAGTAACTATTAAAAGAGAATTTTGATGATGATGATTGTTACCATCCACTAGACCACCTTTTACTTATTGAAACTTTAAGAAAAATGATAATAAATTAATTAATTTTCTTTAATATTTAGTTTTTGTGATATAAGAGATTGAAGAGAAGATTTACTAAATCTCCATAGTTTTTGTGAGTTAATATGTTATGAATATTGTTAGTGTTACAAATATTTTCAAATTGGGATTTAATTTGGGTATATGCAGGCATTAGTATCACAACGATGACATATGATTTCATTCTATGACACATTAGGATTTGTCTATCACCCTATTTCACTATGGAGATTTTGAGAGCTCGTTCTTATTTTAGAAATGTTCATATTCTTCTTTAAGAGAGAGATGAATTCCTCTTATATTCTTTAATGGTATAACCAAGAATTAGCATTTTTATGCTATCCTCTATTAAGTTACAAATTTCTCTTGTCTTTCATGTTAGATATGTTATTATTGTATATTATTTACCTAGTCATAGCCTACTCTCAATGGGTGAAAGACCAATTTTTAAGAGAATGATTAGAAAATGGAAAAATACCCATCATTACAGTAGGCATTAATGTATTGCTCAAATTATAACACTTAAAATTAATACTATACAATTAAATGCCATACTAAAATACTTTATAAACATATCTACCAAGTTTTAAGATAAGACCTAGAATGTCAATGGAGTCATTAATAAGAACAAACTCAAATGATACAAATATTTTATAAATCCTAAATTTCTAATTTGGATGATAAAAAATAGTTTCCCAACATTTCAAGCTTAAAGAACAAAATGAATATTGCCAAAATCACAACCAATGCTCATCAATTCCATGAAATTGGTAGTTGGACTAACCCTAAAAGACATTGTGATAGTTGAATTTGTAAAAATTTTCATATAAAGGAGGATGACGATTAGCACCATTTTATTAACATTCCCCACCATTAATACTATAAGACATTACCTTCCCAATTTTCATACATTATCTACTCTTAATATTCTCTTTGTTATTAAAACATGAATGTGGGGTGAGCTCAATCTAATGATGGTTTCTCATGACTCTAATGATGGTTTCTCATGACTTGTTAGTGGAAATGAAAACATGGAAAGTCAACTATATGTTAACTTGGAGGGATGAGTTGAAGTACTTTCACAATGAATTTGAATATCGTGTAAAAATATGAAATGTAGGAAACTGAATTCCCTTTCACAAATTTATTTTTTATTTATAGAATTTGTGTATGACCCTGCAAAATTTGACTTTTTTCTAACACTAGTATGTTATTTTTCATGCAAAATATAATGCATATATTCATGTTAGTGGAGGTATTGAGTACCTAAATGATACAATTTCCTTAAAAAATTTGTACAATTGTAAAAAATACATCATGTGCATGACTATTTTTTCAATATTTATAATGTGAATATAATATATATATATATATATATATATATATATATATATATATGAAATTGTATCCTTGAAATAACAAGGCCATGCTTTAGTGCACCGTATGAGAGTCTTACCATCATCAATTTAAAAAAGTAAAATTATACTGTAGGATCTTGAATTGTACTAATGCAATGTATAATTGCCTTTTAAAAATGGGTAAGACATTACAAATATACAATAGGCTGTATATATTTTAATATTATGATATTTTCAAGACATGAAAATAAATTAAAAACATTAGTTTTAAAAAAATTGTATATTTGGAATTTGCATAGTCAACTCTATGTGTGTGTAGTTTCATTAAAGTTGTATTTTTGTAGCCTATAATGTGAAAGTTATAGATATTGATAGATGTTTAGAAAAATGGAGGTTTCAATGTATTTTCATCTCAAACCAACAAGTTTGTCACTGCAAACTAAATTTGAAGAAAACAAGTCAGAAAACACATATTTTAAATGTGTTAATCCTACCCAAAATATTTGTATGAAAGGAATGCACATTCGTTATAAAGTGTGCATACATTTTGGAGAACATGCAGATTCTAGAGAGAATGTGCACTTCTAAAGTGCACATGCATTCATAAAGTGTCTTTTTGTTCCTAAAGCATGTGTGAATTCCTAAATCAAATACCCATTCGTAAATCATGCACACTTTCTAGCATGTGTGCATTCCTATATTGTGCACGTGTTATTGTGATGATTTTCTTCCCCAAGTATATCCTTCACCTCCAAATGGGGATATTAGTGAAATTAGGATAATTTGAGCAATAAGTATGGGTACCAGGTTCATTGATGTTGTAAGGGAGGAAAATTTGCACCGTATGCCGTAAAGGTTGTTTCTAACTATCAAGGTCCTAGACCACGACTCAAGTGATGACAATTTATCTTTAGGCCTAAAAAATAGATTTTAGATCTCAAGAGCCATTAATGAGTCCTCAAACCACCACATATGACCTCTCTATGGGATATGTGTCCTTCGAGTTGCAATGTCAACAACATTAGAAGGTTTTGAGCACGAAGTATGGGTCATGGGGTGTTAGACATTGCCAAGGGAGGAAAATTGAGAGTTGTGACCTAAAGTAGGATTCAAGGCATCCAAATCCAATAATATCACCTCAAAGAACACATAATATCTTGAGAGTATCATCTACCTCTTAACTAGGATATGGGAAACATTAGAAATTTTTGAGATCTAGGTTTGAGTCTTGTTATCTTAACCATGGTTGGGAGAGAAAACTTAGGCTTCCATCCCTAAAGGTATCATCTAAGTATGAAAGGATACGAGAGAGGAATTCAACCACCAAATAGAACATTTTTATGAATATTTTTCCTTTAAGAGGGGATATGGGCTCTATTAGAAGGATTTTAGCACTAGATTTGGGTCAGAGTGCCTTGAACACATGACAGAGGGACGAAACCCTAGTTTTAGTCCCTAAAGAAATATTCGACATCCAAAGCCAATAATGTCACCTATAACATGGGTTTTAGGGAACTAACCATGGATAGGGGAGGAAACATGAAACTTATTCTCTAAACAAATCTTCTAGCCATATAGGTCCAAGAATGATGCCTTGAACAACCACATATGATGTCTTAAGGGTATCCTTGGCCTATTATTGGGGATGTCGATTCCACTGTATGATTTTGAGTAGTCGGTATGTGTCCTAGGGCCCTGTAAATGATCTAGGGAAGAAGGCCATCTATTAGGTACTAAATAAATCTTTGAGGCATATAGTGTCATGAAGAATGTCTCGAAGGACCAGACATGACCCATGGACGATATCCTTGGCCTATAATAAAGGATGTAAGTTTCCTCACAAGGTTTTGAGGATTATATATGTTTATGAATGCCTTGATATCATATAGGGGGACATTCAATCCTTAGTTCAAGTACAAATATTGATCTTCCCAAGAAGGTGATCTACAAGAAAAGGTGACCACGTAAGCCATAATCCGGATTCTGACCAAAAACTCCTCAAGGGCGCAAATCTAAACAGGGGCGCAACATTGGTTTGGGTGACCAAGTAATGGGGATCCAAACCAGGATGATCCGAGAGTGGCCAAGAGGCTTTGGCTATCTCAGAGTGACCTTCAGGGATCAGTGGGAGAAGAACAGTGCAACCATAAAAGAGGGTGCACTCACTTCATCCCAACAAAGGAGAAACTAGTAAGGGAGCAAACCCCAATTACTGTGCCCTCCCTTCTGCCTCTGAAAACTTGAAGGAAATGATTTTCTCCCTGAGAGAGTGGCTAGATAATGGGATAAGATTTCTCTCAGAGGTGGAATAATGGAAAACAGAGTCACCAGGAGGCATCCATGAAGGAAGGTGCACTAGTTATTCTTCAGAAACCCTAAAAATGAAATTTTCGTGAATGTAAAATGAAAACTCAGAAAATAAAACAACTGAGAAAAATAGCTTCAGAAGAAAAGGTAAGAATCCTTTATTTGAGTCCTGATTCACCTTATATACTGAGGGAACCATTTATTTACATATATTTAATTAATCATCAAAAGTTGAAGATGTGTTGCACCTAGGTGATTGACTTGTGTGCCCCAGGTGGGAGTTCCCCTAGGTGACCTCCTTGGCCCAATTCCTCCCTGTTTAGATCTGGAAACGTCTCGGCTTCCATGAGAATATGAGGAAACTTGATGTGCAATACATCAGTTGTGATCCACTTTTCCTGAGCTAGAGTTTGGCCTTGGTGGGATACCATTTATGAAGTGTATGTTTGGTGTCTTGTAGAGCGACTCTTGGTGTCTAGTATAGTGTCTTTGGCCAATGGGAGTTGGAAATCAGGAATTTTGTCCACTGGATGAGTGATGGTGAATAGTTATTCCAAGAGGGAAGACTCAAACAACTTTAATTGATTTACATTAATGACATTGTAGATTCCTAGTTGTGGTGGCAGATCCAACCTGTACACATTTTCTCCAATCTTGTCGAGTATGGTATATGGACCATATATTATTGGTAGAATCTTGTGATGGTGGCCTTTGAAGTGCTTCTTATCCAAGTGTAACTAGACTTGATCCCTTGGTTGAAAGGACATGAATTTTTTTTGTTTGTCATGGCACTTATTGGCATGATCTTGGGCTGCTTGGAGTGTTGTTGTTATGACACTGTCGCGTTGTGCAATTTGTTGGAGAAATCATTGAGCTAAAAGTTGTTTCTGTTGTTGATGGAAGGTACCTTAAGGAGCTCAAGTGAGTGGGAGCTAAGTTGGATATGTTGGTTGGAAGCCCAAGAAGAATTCAAAAGTTGAAAACCCTGTAGAAGAATGTTTTTCCTTGTTGTAGCTATGTTGTAGAATGTGCAAGTAATTGTCCCATTGTTTGTTGCACCCAAAGTAAGTTAGGAGAGAATGGACCAAGACTATGTTGACAACCTCTGTTTGGCCATCCATTTGAGGATGGAATGCAGTAGAAAACTTGAGGTGGCACCCCACTAGCACCCATATGGTCGTCCAAAATGTGTCGAGGAAGCGAGAATCTCTGTCTAAGAAGATAGTACTTGGGAGGCCAAAATGTGGCCAAACATGTCGGAAGTAGAGTTTCGTTGTTTGCGTTGCTATAGCAGTCTTTGTCCATGGGATAAAAAGTGCCATTTTGCTGAAGTGACATACCACTACCCAGATTGCATCATGTTTATTTTGATTTGTTGGAAGTTCATTGAGGAAGTCCATTGAGATTGACTCCCAAGGCCAAGAAGGAAGTTACATTGGTTGATACAACCCATGCTTCTGGTTGGATGGCTTGGATTTTGATCATAATGCACATGCTCCGATAAATATTTCAACTTGAGGCTGCATGGAAGGCCAATGGAAATGGCATTGCAATTGTTGTATGGTATTTGTGGTCCTGAAGTGACCCCCATAGGATGAAGCATGGGCCTCCCTGATGAGAAAGATGTGGTCATCTGAGTGTGGAACACATAGAAAATTTCACTTATATAGCCACCCATCTCGAATAGTGTATTCTAGGAAGGGGGTTTAATTAATCACTGTGGGACTTTGCAAAGCTTCCCAAATATCTCGAAATTCGGGTTCAGTAGCATATTGATCTTTCCATGTGCCATAAATAGCACAATGCACTTCTAGAATGGAAAGAACTGGAGTGGGAGGTTGGCTTAGAAAATCAACGATCTTATTAGAAGTGCCTTTCTTATATATGATGACTAAGTGAAATTGTTGAATGTAGGAGGCCCATTTAAGGTGCCTTTGTTCCTGAATCTTTGATTGAGAGTTGAAGAAAATCAAAGGGTGGTGGTCTATATGTAGAATGGTTTCTTTACCCAAAAAATAATGCCTCCATTGTTTGAGTGCTTGAACCAGACTGTAAAATTCCTTGTCATAGGTACTATAATTTTTCTTTTCCTTGGATAGGTTTTCAAAGTGGTAAGCAATGGTGTGTCCTCCCTATTTAAGTACGGAACCAATAGAATATTGTGAGGCATCAGACTGAATCTCAAAGGGTTTGGAGAGGTTCGACAAATGTAAAACAGGGGATGAGCAGAGGGCATCTTTGAGCTGAGCAAAGTGACTAGTTTCTTCTTTAGTCCAGATGAATGTAGAAGAAGTATTTGAGAGTTGATGCAAAGGTTGAGCAAGATGTGAAAAATATGGAATGAACTTACGATAGAAATTGATGCCACCCAGGAAGATTTTGAGCTCCTTAGCTGAAGAAGGTAGAGGTCATTACTTCAATTCTTGGATGCGAGATGGATCTGGTTGAATACCCTCTGAGCTGACCACAAAGTCGAGATAGGGAACTAAATTCTGACCAAAATATGACTTCTTTCTTTGACTTGCAACTTGTGTTCTTGGAGAATTTGGAGAACTTGTCAAACATGTTGCATGTGAGTGTCCCATGTCTGACTGAAGATGAGAATTCCATCTAAGTAGATGACCAAAAATCGACCGAAATGTGCTCTAAATATGTCATTGATGAGCCTCATGAAAGTGGTTGGGGCATTGGTGAGGCCGAAAGGCATGACTTTCCACTCAAAAAGGCCATTTGGTCTTGAACGTTGTTTTCTAAACATCATCTGGGTTCATTCTAACTCGATGGTAATCGACTATCAAATCCAATTTAGTAAACCACTCAGCTCCTTGGAGGGTGTCAAGTAGTTCCTCAATCCACGGCAGGGGGTAACATTTTTTTATTGTGGCTTTGGTCAAGGATAAGTAATTAGTGACAAGGCACATTTATGAGGTATCTATTTTACGGATGACAAATGCGGCAGAAGCACAGGGAGAAGATGAAGGTTGGATGTGGCTAGAATTGATGAGGTCGGTTAGTTGTCTTTTCATTTCCTTTGTTTCTATTGGGGCCAACCGATAAGTAGGGGTGTTAGGTAAAGCAAATCCGGGGATGAGATGAATGGAATGGTCAATGTGTCTGGAGGGGGGGAGTCCCTCCGAAGGTTGAAATACCTATGCAAACTCATGGAGGAGAGTCGTTTTTTCAGGAATAGGGTGTGTGAAATTGTTTGGCGTTATTGGGTGCACCAAATGGAGAGAGACACATTGGTTTAAGTGTACATGCATGATTTTTTCTTTGGTAGAAGGGGGTTTGGGTTTTTCTATAGTTAAGATATAACTGTGGCTTTCTTTGGTAATTTTGTACTGTTGGAATTTTGATAGATAGATAGCATTTCTTTGGGTTTGGTATGGGATACTGAGAAACAAATCCACACAATCCAAGGGGGATACATCACATAGGACATTATCTTTGAATTGGCTTATGGTGAAAGTCACCAGACAAAGCTTAGAAACTAAGAGGCGAGGTCCATCCTTCTGGACCCATCCAAGTTGATAGGGTTGTGGATGTGGAGTAGTAACCAGATTAAGGCAGTTGACAAGCTATTGAAACACCAAATTCTTCTGGCTTCCATTGTCCATAATTAGTAAAGCCAAGACATTTTTGATTTGGTAGTTATGGGTGAAGAGGGGTTGGGTGGATGAGTTTGAATCTTCATGGGTCATTAGAAGCAGTGAGGGATCTACTTTTGTGGGATTTTCCAGAGGAACTTCTTCAGTATCTTCTACTTGGGAAGGCACAATGAACTCAGTGAGTAAGGTTTTGTTGGGTTTTATATTTTGGAGGATTCGACAATTTGATGAATTGTGTGAAGTAGTTTTGTGGAATGAGCACCAGGGTGTCCTTGTATTTGTATTGGGTGTGGAGTTTTGAGCTTGAGGAGGTGGAAAGAGGGCTGACGGATGGGAGATGGATGGTTCAGAGGTGGGGGGGTTGGTGTAGGGATGAGACTGAGGAGTACGACCTCTAGGAGAAAATTTCCTTTCTATAGCCAAAGATATCTGAAATGTTTTGTCTAAAGTTGGATTTTCAAACAAATCTACTTCTAGACAGAACTGAATTAATAAACCAACCACAAATTTTAATATGACTACCTCTTTTGGATCTGGAATATGAAGTAAGAGGCACATCTTGCAAAAGAAGTCTATGTAGCCTTGCACTCCTTATGAAAAGAGTTGTTGAAGTTGGTTCCATTTGATCCATAAGGATTGCACATACCCGGGTGGGTAGAAGGGATTTCTCAAAGCTTCGAAAAGTCAAGTCTAGGTTCTAATCGGTTTAGAAGTAGAGGATTATCGAGCATCCCCAATATCTATCACAAATGTGGTCTTATCTTACTCTGTCTCACACCAAGTTTGTGCCAATCCTTCTAATTGCAAGGAGGAAATCTGGAGCTTTCTTTCCTCGATAAAGCCCGGAAATGTATTGAAATAGGTGGAGAGGCTATGGATCCAAGAATTCACAATTTCTCCATTGGTTTGCCCAACAAATTTGGGTAGTTGTATTCGAGTGTCCAACTAAAAGGGGTCTGGATTGTTTTGTTGTTGCATTCTAAGCAACTCATTGAGGACAGAGGCAATATCTTGGATGAGATTTGATGTGTTGGAATCTGAGTCGATTGCCAAAGTGTCTTTGCATGGAGGCATTGTGAGGCTAGTTGAAGATCAAAGGTGCCCCTAGTTTCCAATGTTGAACAGAGGACGCAAAATCCTAAAGCAACAGAGATGAAATGGTCTAGAGGGAGGGATTTATATTATTTTAGATTTGTGGAAATCCTCTCTATTTCAATGGAGATCTGGGTTCCCTTGGGGCTTATGAGATCTGTTGAGATTCTTGCATTAAAATGGAAACCCTGGAATGGGCAAAATTTGGACTATTTCATGAAAACCCCCAAAACAAAATTTGGCTCAATCTTCAAGATCATAAGATTTTCCATGGATCTTGAGGCTTTGATACCAATTTATCTTCCCAAGAAGGAGATATACATTATAATGTGACCACGTAAGCCATAATCCGGATTCTGACCAAAATCTCCTCAGGGGTGCAAATTTGAACAGGGGTACACCATTGGTTTGGGTGACCAAGTAATGGGGATCCAAACCGGGATGATCCGAGAGTGGCCAAGAGGCTTTGGCTATCTCAGAGTGACCTCTAAGGTTCAGTGGGAGAAGCATAGTGCAGCCATAGAAGAGGGCACACTCACTTCATCCCAACAAAGGAGAAACCAATAAGGGTGCAAACCCCAGTTGGTGCGCCCTCCCTTCTGCCTCTGAAAACTTGAAGAAAATGATTTTATCGCTGAGAGAGTGGCTAGATAATGTGATAAGATTTCTCCCAGAGGTGGAAGAATGGAAAACAAAGTCACCAGGAGAAAACCATGAAGGAAACTGCACTGGTTATTCTTTAGAAAACCTAAAAACAAAATTGTCGTGAATGTAAAATGCAAACTCGGAAAATAAAAAAAACGAGACACATAGCTTCAGAAGAAAAGGTAAGAATCCTTTATTTGAGTCCCGTTTTAGCTTATATACTGAGGGAACCATTTATTTACATATATTTAATTAATCATCAAAAGTTGAAGATGTTTTGCGCCTAGGTGATTGACTTGTGTGCCCCAGGTGGGCATTCCCCTAGGGGGCCTCCTTGGCCCAAAGATTCTAGGGATTCAAGGCCAAACATGATGCCACAAAGGGATATTCTAGACATGGTCATGGGAACAAACCCAAGAGCTAGGCCACAAAGGGATCTTCTAGGTCCAATAATGACACCTTGAACCACCACAAATGATCAATTGTAGGAATCCTTTGCCTCTAAGTAGGTATATAGGTACCATTAGCATTTGTGAGCACTAGGTATGGGTCTCGGGGCCTTGGAGATGGAACCTTAGGTGAAAACAGGGTAAGTTATATAGATTTTCATCTACTGTAATAGGAACACACATATTCTTTAGAATGCATGTACACTCTTTCTTAGTAACACACATGTGTCCTAAATCATGAGCACACTCCTACTTAGGAATGTGCATGTGCTCTAAATCATGGACATGCTCTTTCTTAGGAATGCATGCATGTTCTAAAGAATGTGCACATTCCTAAAATGTTTGATTTATCAAGTGTGCATGGTATTTTGGGGAGAACCAAAGATATAAGATTAGGTGTGAATGCATATTTATAAGAATTCACACACATTCCTATGTGTGCACATTATTGCAGACCCTAATGCTAAAATTTGAATCATAGACTTCTTGTGAATTCCTTTTCATCTTTGGCACATTCATTTCCATCATGTTCACAACATAGAAATAATATTTTAAAGAATATTTAATATGATCCCTTTATTATTCTGATAGGCTTTATTGGTATTAGTCACAATAAAAACCATCATCATCAATAACACAAAAAATATAGCGTGAAATCCATTGAGAATTCTAGATAAAAAACAAACACACATGTAAAAGTATAATGCTATTGTAGATCGATAAAATTAAGAGTAATAATTCCAAGGCTTACAAGTGCATCTTCTCATCATAAGGGTAGAGTCTTCTCTATTGTTGTCAACCTCCACATGGTTGTAATTTGATTTCATAGTGTAGTTGGCTAAATACCCTTGTAAAATTACCCTTCAATCGATGTTTTATTTTATATTTACATTTATTTTAGTTTTATTTGAATTATCCAACAATGTAATTGCTTGATTAGCTTAAATTTTCCACCCTATTTTCATGTCAACATATGTAGCGAATGGCAAGCCCTTTTTTTTTAATCCATTCAACTTTGTTAATAATCAACTAGTTCATTCTCTTTGGCTTCCCATATTTACAATGATTGTAGAACCTCCTCTTTATTCGATGTATCAATAAACACACAATATGATACCTTTTATGATTTTAATCATCTCATCCAATTGTTTGTTTTCATGACATCAATTTTTAGAAACATTATTTTCATTATGACATTTCTATCTTGGAATACTTACAAATTTATTAGGAGGCACCATAGATGTTCAATTTACACACCATTCTTATTTATTTTATTTTTTTTAAAGTTATTTACTCATATATTAATAGTTGTAAAAAAAATTACATTCTTCCATAACTTATTGAGAATATACTTGATGATAATATCTAAGATACACACCAAAATTTTCAAAGATGTTCATATAATCCATAGGATTATATATTTTAGGAGTTATGGATGTGCTTATACAAAACTTACATTTGATGGAAATGATCCAAAATCAACAAAGAAAAATTATGTTATATAACATATTTTAAGGTAATTATTAATCTAAATGTTTGAAATAATATACACTTAAAATGAAAATTAGGAACAAATAGAAAGACACCCATTCCTTAACCTCAAAGGTTGAGTCCACAGATATGAGAGGATGATTAATAAATACAAGATAATCTATGCCCGGTGACTCCTTCTCTTGGTTCTAATATTGACCAACTACTTCCATATCCCATAGAATATTGACCAAGACCTCATACTTCTTGTGCATGTAGTCCAGTTTATACATTGTAGGTTTGTGTTGCATGCTCAAGGTCTCTAGGATCACATTTTGTTGAATGCATTTCTCGTCTATCACTTGGGAAATCATTTATTTAGTATTCATGTGGATATCAATCTCTTTGAAGTATTTTGTATCCATCCCATCAATGAATATAGTATATGGTACCCAATACATTAATTTGGCATCACCATCCTCTGACAATGTGTTGTCTAATTTGTCCCTAACCTTCTTATCAATCATTTCAACATTGGCCTTGATTTATGGAGGGAATCTCTAGTGGTAGTGAATTGCATCATCTGTCACTTCCTTCTCTATCTTGGTGGGCCACTTTGAGGATGAATTATTTATATAATTTTTGTAGGATTGAGGACTTCCTCACCTCACTTTCCTAGCTAAATTGTGTACCTCGATCGCGTTCCTATCCATAGTTAAATACTACTTTTTTTCCCTTCTCACAAACATAGTAGATAATCAGGAAGGGATAAAAATATCATCTTCAGAATATAAAGAGATAGTATTCAAATGGTTGTTTCAAATATCAATATTGGTGGTAAGGGGTTCACATCCTTTTGCTAATGGAGCCACTACAACTACCCTATACCTATGCACCTTTAGTACTGTTATAAAAAGAGGATAGCAGAGAAATAATATAATACATATGTAGAAATAAAACACAAAATATGTACAATACAATAGAGACACAGATATACGTGGTTCATCCAATATGGATACTTCTACAGAGAAATTGCTAGATGATTCCTTTATTATTATCTTGAAAATGAAGAGATACAACCTACGACACACCTGTTGTAACTTCCTCTTCTTTTCTCACAACGTCCTCTCTCAAAATACAATACTCACACTCATACATAGCTGCAATACAATTACCTCATACATAAAAGAGGGTTTCCTTCGAGGGAAAAAAACCCTATGATAAATTAAACCATAATATCTTCAACCTAATGATGAACGATCCAAATTGACTATGATATCATAATATTTTGCAAGGAAACGTTTCCAAAAAACTTTATATTTGGGGGCACTACCCTCAAATCCTCACTAGTGGGGCTCCATAATGTGTCGCCAACCCACTATACCCCATGGAGACAAATGGTCATAAGTTATAGTCATTGGTGTTGTTGTCTAGATCATAAGTGGTCATCCACACTCCCTCATTAGCTAACCTATTTTCCAATTTTTTTTCCTTGCATTTAACATGAAATGGAATGAGAATTGGGATATGAGGAATGTACTTGAAACTCCTTCCATAGGAGAGCCTTAAATTATGAGTTAACTTGTACACTAGGATCCCATTTAACAAATGTTTGAGATCATTTATTAGAATGAGAGAGTCTCCTTCAATAATGAGCTTGTTGAATCGATCAATTTATGTAATTATGTATGTGTAACTCAATATATAAATCAAAGTTGAATGTATGTTTAATACTCATACATAAATTATATATTGTTCATACAAAACATCATGTTAATTTTTCAAAAATCATTAAAAAAAATAACTAGTATATTTGAAGAAAAAACATATGTATAAGTTCTAAATATGATTTTGGTTTTTTTTTTTTTGTAAATAAAATAGTGATATTACCTCACAAAACACTTGTCACTATACATATATTTTTAGTATCACAAGCTTTCCACTTGTTCCACCAAACTAGTGGAAATAGAAACAAGTGGCATGCTTTGTTCTTGTAGATAAAATTAGAAGCCACCACTTTCTCTTCCAAACAGTTGGAAACTAGAGCACGTGGCAACAAAGTGTTGTGCCAGTGCTATCTAGACATGCATAAAAAAACTTATAATACATACTGGCCAAAAAAACTAAGTAGTAAGACAGGAAAACTAAAAAATAGTGCAAAAAAACCCCGGTGCCTTGCAGATGCAGTGATGAGAGATGATAAACCATACACATTAGATGAACTGTTAAAAAAATGGAACTTGCCATCTGGAATGTAGTCGTTAGGAGTGAAGATAAAAGGTTGCACATAGGTTGGGCATCATTGCTTTACTGGCATGCTCTAGAAGGCACTGAATAACATACCAATTATGCTACTGAGGAGGGTGTTCCTGTGGAGCTACTCTGTCATGTCCCTCCTCATCTTGAATATGAGTTCCAGTCCCAGAAATTTTGGTGAACTCGAATGTCGGTCTGTTTCTGTAGTAGGCAAAGGAGGCTCAGCCAGCCGATACATCCATCGTATTTCCTCTTGGACTATACAGGTATCCCACTCTAGTGCTTCCACTATATTTGTTGTAGTAAGATTGGTGATGGGTCTATCATGGGGGTCCGAGACCGTGTAGAGGAGGGTGTCTAGCAGAATTGTAATTGGTTCCTTTGGGATTTTCTCCCCCACATAAACCATTTGATGCATCTTCGACTCCTTATTTCTTTGAATCAAAGTTTTCGAGGAATACCACACTAGTTCACAAAGGTGTACTTGTCTTTCTGCATAACAATACCAAGAGGGTCCCCTCTTGGGTTTCCCTCACTCACGAGGCATGATAGGAAAAGAAAGCCAGAAGAAATAGAAGGGGAGGGCTCACAGAGTTGGAAAACTGAGCAGAGAAGAGCACCAATGCAACAAAGAAATGGAATGAAACAATCCATGGACAACCTAGTTGAAGTGGAGGAGTGTCCAAGAATATGAAGTGAGCTTGCATCCATATCCCATACCTATCGTCACCCCTCTTCCATGGCACATTGAGGGCATTATTAAAACTGCATGAGGGAGTTGTCCCTCCATCCCCAGAGAGCGTTTAAGTTCTTCCTCCATCCAAGAAATGAAGCTCAGGGTGGTGGTCGACATTATTAATAACTCGTGTTGCATGTGGGATGCGTGGCACCATCTGGGATACATGGCACCCCATCCGCTAGATTTTGGGATTAAATAATATGGTAGTTAGATTTTAAATTTAAAAAATTGTATTTATGTACTAGAATGTAAAATTAGATGATTTGGAGATTTTTTTATATTTGGAAACAACATATTAGAAGTTATAATGCATTTACTGGGTTTAGAGATTTATTTATATTTTTAGTGAAGTAATTCTCATAAAAAATTCATTACTTTTTGGATTTTTTACATAAACTAATTTTTTTAGTTATTTATTAAAATATTTTAAAATAATTGTGTTTTAAGTTTATATTTAACTTTTAATAATTGTGTTTTAATTTTATATAATTTTAAAATTGCATTCTTTTAAAATTAGAAATGAAATTGTATTAATATATAAACTTTGTGGTGTTGAGGCCATACATTTACTCTTTTTGGATTTCCCCAATAAAAAAATACATTTTAATATTTAAGACTATAGATAAAAATACATGTACTAGACTAGAGTTCTAGTCAAGCTATTCCTATACATTTAAAAAATACATTTAACTTTAAAAAACATTCATACTATATTAAAATTGCACACTACCCTGATTTTCTTGATCCTCACCAGTGTTCTATATTCCCGCACCTTCAATGTCCATTGGTTCCATATTTTGAAAGATTGTCTCTGCATCAATTCCTCCTTCATGAATAGATCATTGAGTTTCTTGATGATTTGAATCAAAAGAGAGGTATTCCATCCATTATGACATAACTAATACTCTCATCCTATCCCATTCTTCCTCGAGAGTATTTATCCAATGGTTTTGTGAAAGGAGAAGGCTTGAATGATTGACACATCGAGTGACACATGAATTCTCCAATTCTTGTACCTTGGAGGAGAGAGACAATATGCAACTGTTGTTGGCCTAGGTAACCACCTCATTTTAGTTCACAAAGGTCATCACTGTCCATAAAAGTCCAATTGAGATTGCTACTAGAATTCTCAAACTCTTTGGACAAAGGCCCTAGCACAATAACTCCAAACTTGTGACAATGATGGAAATAGAACTCCCTAATTCCTATGAAATAACAAATCAAACCTACTGTCTTGAAAAAAATTAGACTAGTAGAGTCAGGGGAAAGAACCCAAGCATACTTTAGAATCAAATTATCAGCAATGCAACACTAGAGAACCCCCAAGATAACCTTCCCTATCTATTGCTGAACAACAATGATATGGTCCAAAATGTCCAAATTCCATGCACCACTTCACATCCATAAGTCCACTCCTCACTGATCTTGACCCCCACTCCACCGAGATTCCTTTTTGAGACATTAATATGAGGAAATACATGCCGAAATAGTCCCAAAATAATTAAACTTTTCCATAATTTCATATTGAAAGGTTGCGAGCAAAACCCACATGAGTAAATGAACGTAGGGGCTCCTTAGCTCTTATGATATCCCCTCCATCTACTTCACTTGTGTGGCCACATGGTACACCTGTTGAATTAGACATGCATTAAATAACATTGGTCGGATGCTTTAATTTGTAATGTTATCCATAGACATTAAAATTTAGGGGATAGTGGCTTAAAAAAATTCCCCATTTTCCATGAAAACTGATGCAGACCTCCTGCCCTCCGACCGAGATCTGTGTAGGATATTCTCTATACCATGGCAAGGGTTAACAAAACCCCTTGTTTAATCCCACACAGGATTTCGGTCTTCACAAGTTAGGGCACTTCGAACACTATGCCATGGCTCTTGGAAATAGCTAAAACGTGAAATTTTGAATGGGCTTATGGTGTAAGCCCCCTCTCCAACGTGACCACAACCAAGACTAGGCGCAAGCACCTTTTGCGACATGTGAATTCGTGAGTTACAACACCACCCCTTGTAGATTCTCCTTGCGAATCCCTGACTCCAAAATCCATCCTTTGACGAGATCCAACTGTTGTATGCCTCCCTTGATCTGACAAACCATGACGTATCAGGATTTCGCAAATCAACAATCCAAGATGCTTGACCCCAAACCTCTTGGCACTCCATTCCCCAAAATCCGATACCTGAGTTCTCATGCGAGATCAACGACCCACATTGATTTGGATCTGACGGTCACTATCCCTCTAAATCTTAAGGGTGTTGAAAATACACTCAGTCCTAATCTCTTTGTTGTTCTAAGAGATCCAACGGTTCACAGGATTTCGGCACTTCCTCCTAAAGTGATTCAACCGTCTGGTTCAACTGCTCAAGGACTTCTGGCCAGGCAAATTGGCATCCTTCCCTCCTGAAATTGATTCCTGCGAAACAATTCAACCTCCCTCTCCCTTTAGAACAATTCACAGGTTCTAACCCTCCTGATCTTTCACTTGCAAACTCAAGGCCTCCAAAAAGAGTCCCTGCACGCACTCATTGCGACAGTTTTCAAATAACCTCTGGTTATTTTAGATCTTCGACTCTATGCACTCCTTTCGACAACAGTCCCTCAATTTCTCTCTTGGATTTGGTAAAATCCAAGACTTCACCCAGCTTGCACACACCTTGCACAGCTCTATGCTCTGTTAACACTCTTGCCGATAAAGACAAAGTTTGAATCTCCTTGTGGACCCTCCAGTGCACTCTTGCAGGCATTCTTAGAAAGAGAAATAACTTAAACTCATTCTCCCCTTATCCTGAATTCAAATATTCAACATAGAATCCTAGAACATACACAGACATATTTTCATTGAAATAAAATGCACACAAAGAATGCAAACAAGCCACAACATACCGTTCAACAGGCGATTCCAACAACCATAACAAACACAAAGATTGGAATCAAATATTTTCTTTCATTAATTCCAGTGCTCTCATACATGGTAAACAACTACAGCTAGAAGGCATGAAAATATTATGTGTTCTCTTCTACAGCTCTACAACTTATGAAATCTGAATCATAATGTTACAATTGATCAAGGGGTTGAGGGTGTCTATCATCTGTTTTCCCTCCAACCTCCTACGCTCCTAAAACTGTCTAATCTATTATTTAAATCTACCTACTTTACATTCATTATGCATAAATGCCTCTGCATTCGACAGATGAGAGAAACGCTCAAGATCTGTTTACAATCTCCAAAACACAAAGGCAAGTATGCTTCACTAGCTATTACATTAATATCCATTCATTAATATTCAAAACATTTCAAAATGTGTGCTGGTGCTTTTCCAGTTGTCTCCTTTGGTTAGACACATGCCTTTGGCTTTATACAATGCTCCTGCATCATACTCCCTCGCTTGAAAATTTTCATGAACTCCTGTTCATGAGTTCCTTCACTATTTTTCCATGCTTTTTAATTGTTGTTTCATCCTCCCAAATGGCATCTTCAACTGGATGTCCTTTCCATTTGACCAAGTATTCAAAATACTCTTTTCTCCTAGTCTTTCTGCGAATCCTTTTGTCAATTATGCTTTCCATCTGTGGATTTTCAGCTACAGGAATTTGTTTTGTCCATTGAATCTTTTCTTGTTTATCTTTTGCTCCTTCTTATTCATCTCTGTAAGGGTACAAATCCACGACATTGAATATCGATGAGATTCCAACCCCATCGGGTAATTCAATCTCATATGCATTTGTCCCAAATTTCCTTATGACCTTGCATGATCCAATCTTTTTCATCTTCATCTTGTTGTATGTTCCCCTTGGGAACCTCTCTTTCCTCAAATGTTCAAGAATCAAATCACCAAATTCGAATTGAAGTTCTCGCCTATGTTGATCTCCTCTATGCTTGTACTCTTGACTTGAACTCTGCAATCACTCCCTAATTATGTTGTGAAGCTCCTTCATTCCTTCTACAAAGTCCTCTGCACCAACACTCCTAAATTCAGTTTGTTCTGAATCTTTCAATTCAGAAACTCCCCTTGGCTGTATTCCATATACAATCTGGAATGGACTCTTCCCTGTGATTCTATTGAGTGAATCATTGTAAGTAAATTCCTCCTATGGCAGAATCTGATCCCATTGACTGCGGTGTTCAAACACTAATCTCCTTAATAAATCTCCCAAGCTCCTGTTCATGACCTTTGTCTATCCATCCATCTGAGGATGATATGATGAGATAAAATACAAATTTGTCCCCAACTTCTTCCATAAGGTCCTCCAGAAATTTCCTACGAACTTGGTATCTCGATTAGAAATGATACTCCTTGGCAAGCCGTGAATTCTGACAACTTCCTTGAAAAGCAGGTTCGCAATATGAGTTGCGTCACTGGTTTTTTGGCATGGTATGAAATGTGCCATATTTTAAAATCTGTCTTCCACTACAAATATTGAATCATATCCCCTTTGTGTCCTTGGTAGTCCCAATATGAAATCCATGCTCACGACATCCCACGGCCTTTTTGGTATGGGTAATGGTTGGTATAACCCTGTGTTCTTCCTTTTTCCTTTCGTATGCTGACAAATTTTGCACCTGTCCACAAATTTCTACACATCTATCCTCATCTCTGGCCAGAAATATGAGCCATTCGACTTTGAGAATGTTTTGTCATGATCGAAGTGTCGACCAATCCTCCGATGTGCTTTTCCTTCAGCAAATTCTCCCTCATGGAGCATTTCAGAACACATAGTTGATTTCCCCTGAACAATAATCCATCATGGATCATGTATTCAATCCATTGGCTTCTATCCCTGAGAATTGGATTCTCAGACGCCTCATATGCCTCTTTGAAGTCTAGATCATCCCTGTACATTTCTTTAAGGTTATCAAAACCTAAAGTCTTGACTCTGAATTCCTGCATAAGAAAACATTTCCTGCTCAAAGCATCAATAACTTTGTTAGCAGTTCCAGAAATATGTTTGATCACAAAAGTAAAATTCTTCATGTCTTCAACCCATTTAGCATGTTTTTAGTTCAACTTCCCCTGTGGAGTCACGAATTACAAACCATGATTATCACTGTACAAAACAAACTCTTTGGGAACCAAATAGTGCCTCCATTTCTTTAGCGCTTGTATGAATGCATAGAATTATTTTTCATACGTGGAGTACTTGATCTTTTCTTCATTCAAATTTTCACTGAAATACACGATCGTCCTGTTGTCTTGGCTCAATACCACTCCAATGGAAAATCCACTCATGTCACACCTGACCTGGAATGTCTTGATGAAATTTGGCAAAACCAGAATTGGTTGCTCAGTGATCTTCTTCTTCAGTAGGTTGAAGCTCTTCCCCACTTCCTCCGTCGAGTGAAAATATTTCTATCTTTTCTTGACCGTATCCATCATTGGTGCACTAATTCCACTGAAGTTTCGAATGAATTTCCTGTAGAAGTTAGCCAAACCATGGAAGCTTCGAACTTCAAACATGCTCTTCGGCGATGGCCAATCCTTAATTGCATTTATCTTTTCCAGATCCATTTTCAATTCATTTGCAGAGATAACAAAACCCAAATAAATGAGTTATGTCCTCATAAATGACGATTTCTTCATATTGATCAGCAATTTCTCTTGCTGTAGCCTCCTCATCACTGCAGCTAAATGCTTTAAATGTTCTGCTTCAGTTTTGTTGAAAATTAATATATCATCAAGATATACAATGACGAATTTCCCAATGAAATCCTTCAGGACTTCATTCATCAACCTCATGAAAGTATTGGGCACATTTGTCAAGCCAAATGGCATGAAAATCCATCCATACAACCCTTCATTTGTCTTGAATGTTGTCTTCGATTCATCACCTTCTCTCATTCTAATCTGATGATATCCTCTTTTCAAATCAATCTTTGAAAAAAACTTTTCTCCACTCAAGAAGTCCATCAAGTCATCCATCCTCGGCAATTGGAACCTGTATTTGATGGTAATTTTGTTAATTTCCCTCGAGTCTGTATGCATTCTCCAACCACCATCCTTTCTTGGGCTGAGCACTGTCACAACAATGTATGGACTCAAGCTCTCCCGAATCAATCCTTTGTCCATTAAGTCCTGGACCTGTCTCTTAACTTCTTCATTCTCCTATGGTGTCAACATGTATGCTTCTTTGTTCGACAAACTGGCTCCAGGTATAAGATCGATATGATGGCTTATACTCCTGATAGGTGGCAATGAACAAGGCAGTTCATCCACTACTATATCATCAAATTCTTCTAGAAACTCCTAGATTTCTTCCAGTAAATCATCTATCCTAGTGTTGTTCAAAACAATTCTGGGCTTCCTAACCACAATGAATTTTGTGTCTTCCTTCTTCTTGAATTCCTTAAGAAGTTCCTTCCCACTCATGAGAAGTACAGTGTTGCTCATCTCTGTTTTCACCTCTTTATTCTTAATCGGCAACAACATGTGCGTCCTACTGCTTTTCTCCAGAGTCTACGTGTTCTTTCTTCCATCATACACCACATTTCTATGATATTTCCATGGCCTACCCAACAATATATGACAGACATCCATGTGAATGACATCACATAATATCTCATCTTTATATCCTCCTATTTTAAATTCAACTAAACATTGTTTACTGACTTTTACCTGATGTCCTTTTTGTAGCCACGAAACTTTGTATGGGCTTGGATGTGCAACAGTCTCCAGCTCCATCTTTTCTACCATTTCCATAGATGCAAGATTATATGTGCTACCGCTGCCTACTATGACCTTTCATACCCTGTCTTTGGTTTTGCAAGCTGTCCGAAACAGACTGTTTCTTTGGGCTGGGTTCTTTGGCTCTTTCTCTAGTTTCAAGAGAACTTTACTCATCATCAAAGATATTCTCCCCTCAATGTCCTCTGCCTCAACATTCTGTCCTTGAGCTTCGGAAATGTGAGTTTCACCACCATCTTTCTTCCTATCTGGACACTCATAGGATTTATGTCCGATTTTCCCACAAACAAAGCATTTCACTTCACCTCCTCTGCCTCTTCCTCTTCCTCTGGTTTGAGGAAAAGTATTTATATCTTCATATTGCCTCCCCTGTGAGCTTTCTCCTCTCTCAGATTGAGTTTGAGGTTTCTTCCCCTCTTCTTTAGGTTTCTGAGTTTTGTCATGGGCAATCATCTTACCTCTTCTTTGACTTCTGCCTCGACCTCTTTGACCTTACTTTCAGCTCTACTTCTCTTCATCTTTCAGAGCCATCTAATAAGAATCTTCTATGGTTCGTATGGTCATCATGCTCATCTCGTCCTGAATGTCATATCATAGACCATTCATATCCCTGGAAACTTTCTCATCATCGCTTTCCCGATGACCTGCTCTAATGTTTATCCTATAGAACTCTTCAGTGTATTCTTTCCCTAACATCAGCTTCTATTTAAATTCTGCATCCTCCGAAATAGATTTATTTGATAATCCTTGGGTATAAACTTGGCTTTCATTTTTGCAACCATTCTATCTCAGCTTTTGATTTTTTGCTTGCCCTTGGGATGTCTATCAGCTTGCAGTTCATCCCACCACAGTGCTGCATGCCCTTTAAGTCTACTAACATCATGTTTGACTTTCTTGTCTTCCTCGACATCCTCATAGTCAAAGTATTTGCTTAGAGCTCTAATCCAGTCTAAAATCTCTTCAACATCCAAGTTTCCTTCATACATTGGAATGTCCATTTTTTCCCTAGCACCTATCCTAGCAACAAATTTGAATAAGTGTTCTTCTGCAACATCTTCGACCGCAACTTCTTCTCCTTCGTTTTCAGCTTCATTTTCACTTTCAACTTCGCTCATATCCCAAATGTCAACTGTGCGCCTATGTGTTGTCTCCATAGCATCAAGCCTGGCATGTAATTCACACATTTCTCTTTCCAGTGTTGGATCGGGCATTTCCCTTCTCTCCTTCTCGATGACATGGATGTAAAATTCCTCTTTTCTCTCTGCTACAAAAAGAAAAGAACTTGTTCTGGGCTCTGATACCACAACTGATGCAGACCTCCTGCCCTCATGCCGAGATCCATGCAGGATATTCTCTAGACCACGACAAGGGTTAACGAAACCCCTTATTTAATCCCACACAGGATTTCAATTTTCACAAGTTTGGACGCTTCGAACACTATGCCATGGCTCTTGGAAATAGTCGAAACACAAAATTTTGAATGGGCTTATGGTGTAAGCCCCTCTCCAACGTGACCACAACCAAGCCTAGTCACAAGTGCTTTTCACGACTCTCAAATTCGCGAGTTGGAGCACCACCACTTGTACACTCTCCTTGTGAATCCTCGACTCTGAAATCCATCCTTCGACGATATCCCACAGTTGTATGCCTCCCTTGATCTGACAGCCCACAACGTATTGGGATTTCACAAATCAACAATTCAAGACGCTTGACCCAAAACCTTTTGTCACTCCATTTCCTGAACTCTGATACGTGAGTTCGCATTGGATATCAACGACCCACGTTGATCCGGATCTGATGGTCACTATCCCTCTAGAGCTTAAGGGTGTTGAAAAGACACTCAGTCTTAATCTCTTCTTTGTTCTAAGAGATCCAACGGTTCATGGGATTTCGACACTTCCTCCTGAAGCGATTCAACCGTCCAATTCAAATTCTCAAGGACTTATGGCCAGATGACTTGGCATCCTTCCCTCTTGAACTTGATTCTTGCGAAACAATTCAACCTCCATCTCCATTTGGAACAATTCACAGGTTCTAACCCTCCTGAGCTTTCACTTGAAAACTCAAGGCCTCCAAAAAGAGTCCCTGCACACACTCCTTGCAACTGTTTTCAAATAACCTCTGGTTATTTTAGATCTTCGACTCTGTGCACTCCTTACGACAATAGTCCCTCAATTTCTCTCTTGTATTTGGTAAAATCCAAGACTTCACCTAGCCTGTGCACACCTTGCATGGCTCTATGCTTTGCTAACACTCTTGCCTTTAAAGACAAAGTCTGAATCTCTTTTGAGAGTTCTAAGTTAAAACATAGAGTCCGATCAATTCACTCCTTGTGGACCCTCCATTGCACTCTTGTATGTTTTCTTAGAAAGAGAAACAACTGAAACTCATTCTCCCCTTATCCAGAATTCAAATATTAAACATAGAATCCTAGAACATACACACACAGATTTTCATTGAAATAAAATGCACACAAAGAATGAAAACAATCCGCAACATATCGTTCAACAGGTGATTCGAATAGCCATAACAAACACAAGTTTGGAATCAAATCTTTTCTTTCATTAACTCCAGTGCTCTCATACATGGTAAACAACTACAGCTAGAATGCATGAAAAAAATCTTTGTTTTCCTTTGCAACTCTACAACTTATGAAATATGAATCATAATGTTACAAATGATCAAAGGGTCAAGGGTGTCTATCATCCGTTTTCCCTCCTACCTCCTACGCTCCTAAAACTGTCTAAACTATTATTTAAATCTACCTACTTTACATTCATTACGCAAAGATGCCTCTTCATTCGACAGATGAGAGAAACGCTCAAGATCTATTTACAATCTCAAAAACACAAAGGTAAGTATGCTTCCCTAGCTATTACATTAATGTCCATTCATTAGTCTTCAAAACATTTCAAAATGTGTGTTGGTGCTTTTCCAACTGTCTCCTTTGGTTAGGTGCCTGCCTTTGGCTTTATACGATGCTCCTGCATCAAAAACTCTGAGGGTTAATGAGGTGGCATATTTTTCCCACATATATACTTTTCTATTTATTTGTCTTCGTATGTGGAAGAGGTCAACCCTATCAAACTAGCACATGGTATACCTAATTTTCACAACGATTACATAAATCATGATCCCTCGAAGATTAGATTTATTTCGGACTACATTGATATTAATTAATGAATCACCAAACACCATCCCTGATTAATATTAAGTTTAATGCAAAGAAAGAGAAAAATCATTGAAAACAATGAATTACAACCATTTAAATTATATGCAATTGTATTAAAGGTGCCGCTCAAATATTTAACCAAACAAATATACATTTCATGACCCTCTTTATTATTCATGTGAAAAATATATTATTAAAAAATCCACTCTAACATGTACCTTTTAAATTTTGATGTAGATAAAATATATTTACTTTGAAAATATATGAAAAAAAAAATTACTTGGAAAATATATGAAATTTTTTTTTGCCAAATTATAAAATCACATGGAGTTATTATATGAAAAAAACAATTGCCAAATTATAAAATCACATGGAGTTATTATTTACAGTTGTAGCTTCCAAGAAACTCAAAATATTCATAGTAAACCAAGAAAATAAGTATTTCCACAAATCAACTCAACAAAAATAGTCAGAATAGGAAATCAAATATCACAATGTTCTCAATGAACAATGTAAAAAAGGAATAGAAGATGGCAAAAGATCTCTCTGTTGAGGTTGAGAGTAATATGATAAAAAAAATAATAAAGTTTTAAATAGGCATTTAAATAAAACTAAGTACATTTTTTTTTAAGAAAGAGAGTCAAAATAATAATAATTGCTTCAAACACAACACCACATGTAACAATATAGTTTTACCATCATAAAATATGCAGATATATATATAGATATGTATATAATAACCAATAAGAAAAACTACGATAATTGTTTTTAATAAATTTATGCAACTATGGTGAATCAATTCGATATTATTTCTTATATTCCTTTATAACGATTACGTGTAAAAAAAAACATAATACGATGCAATACAAAGTCTCTAAACACAACACCACATGTAACAATATAGTTTTCCCATCATAAAATATACAGATATGTATATAATAACCAATAAGAAAAACTACCATATATATTTTTAATAAGTTTATGCAACTATGGTGAATCAATTCGATATTATTTCTTATATCCCTTTATAACGTTTACTTGTAAAAAAACACAATACGATGCAATACAAAATCATCGAGGTATAAAGACAATAGTGAGAGTGGGAATCCTTTTATAACGTTTACTTGTTAAAAAAACACAATACGATGCAATACAAAATCATCAAGGTATAAAGACAATAGTGAGAGTGGGAAATCAAATCTCACAATGTTTTTAATGAATAATCTAAAAAAAAATAGAAGATAGAAAAATATCTTTGTTGAGGTTGAGAATGATATGATACAAATAAATAATAATGTAATAAATAGATCTTTATTAAGGTTGAGAATGATATGATACAAATAAATAATAATGTAATAATTTTTTAAATAGGAAAAAAGAGCTAAATATTTTTTTTTTAAACGAGAAGGCCAAAATAATAACAATTTCTCCAAACACTACATGCAACAATATAGTTTTTCATCATAAAAATATATAGATATAAAAATATATAAATATGTATATAATAACTAATAAGAAAAACTAAGTTTATGAAAGTATGATCAATCAATTAGATATTATTTCTTATAACCCTTTATAACGTTTACTTGTAAAAACAACACAACACGATGCAATACAAAATCATCGAGGTATAAAGACAATTTCCTCAATCCGAATCTATCTTTGAACTCGATTAAGATCAGCAAAAAGTTAGTGGGTCAATCCTTTGATTTCCAAATATTTCGACTCAATGCTACTTATTATCAAGAGTACACGCTATACTCTCTTGGTGAAAGAAAAGTGCAAAGCTAAATCACACCTTGAAATGGATCATGTGAAATCCTTAAAAAGTGATATAGTGACAAAGTGACTTGTGTAGCACTCCAATCAATATATGGGTGATTGTATTGAGAGTAGCGGAATTCTCTGCAACTCAGTATAAGGGAGATGTTGTCACATTATCGTGATGCTAGATTAGATAATGTTATATAATAACAACAACAAAAATAACAATAATATAATAATAAAAAAAATTAAATAACTACATATTTAGATAACAACATATAAATTAAAATTTACACATTAAAAAATTTGATCCCTCTCGGTACTTGATAGATCCAGATTTAATATGGATTTATAAATCCAATAGAAAAGTACAACCTTCAATCCATAAATATGTAGTAAAAAACATTTCAAATAAAACAAATACTTTTTTATAACAAATTTGATTTTAAAATTTAATTTAAAAAAAATATTTTTTAATGAAAACATTTTCCACCTTCACATTAAAAAAATCTTAAATGCATGTAAGTATTCGACAAATTTGAAGGATATTGTATGTACATACATCTATTAATTTTTAAAGATAAGGAGATTATATATACATACATCTCTTAATTTTTAAAGATAATGATGATCTCTATATTTCATTAGGACATCTAACAAAGGTAACTTATATCGCCTCTAGGAATGAGCGTGCACGTTGCCTCCTCTTGCCAGAGACAAACAAAGAACTTGGGGTTTTGAAACGAAGATGAGAATGCCCCATTCTTATAGATTCTTTGGTGGGTTAGTGTGTGGCACAAGTAATCTCAGATGAGTTGTGGGTGACTTGTGCCATGGACAAGGAAAGATTTGTTAGACACACAATGGGGATGAGTCTTGGACTTGGGCAAGACATGGCGAGTCGGCTAGACTCACCAAGTGGACTTGAGAACCCAAGTATCTGGTAGACATGATAGAGTGTGGAAGACACCTTGACTTGATGTGGGGTGACCAACAAATGGGAACACCCCTTGGAGACAAGTTGGTTTGTTGTGAGGGCGCTCAGTGAACATGTGTAACCGTTTGAGATGAGTTGTCTTGGTGTGGGGTTCCTAGTGAATAAGTGCACCCCTTGGTGACGATTCATTTAGGAGAGGGTGCCCAATGCGCCCAGGTGACTCTCCTTAATGAAATTTTTGGAGTCGACTTGACCCGCTCGCCCAGGAAACGCATCAGTTCTCTCAACGATTGTGATGTTTGGGGAGCCATGAGAAGTATAAAGGTGGGAGGTTGAGCAAGCCAAAACCAATTAACAATGGTTGCACGACATAGACAAAACTTGGCTTATGTGTTTGATTTAGTGAAGAGAAGGGTGTGCTCCTCCCAAAGTAGTTGACTCACACTAAGGTGACTTGTTCCTCCTTGGGGAAGTCTATAGAGAAACAGAGTATGGGGAGAGATTGGTTCTAAGGTGAGTTGTCCGAGGAGACTTGGATGTTTTGGATGAGTTGGTGTGAGGTTGACGTGACTTTGAGGCGGGTGATTCATAGGTCTGGGTGAGACTAGCGAAGACAATCGAGACATATTTTGGGTGCTCATGAGACAGAGGATCTGTAAACTCTTGGTGGTGAATTTCAGTGGGAGCTCTATGGTGGATTCTGGACAGAAATGTGTTGAAGTGCATGAAGGGTGTTGAGACCTGGCATGAGGCATGGATTATTGCATAGGAGTAGCGAACATTTCAAATGAAAGATGGGAAAGGAGGTGATGAGATGGTCTGTCATGATGGGAGGCTGCGACGAATTGATTCGAGACACAGATACATCAGAGACTCATCAATTGTTGAGCCTTGTTCTCCATATTCATTGTTTTGGTTGTAACCAACTACAACTCAGTGCTTTGTAAGTTAATGAAGATACAATTGTTAGGCCGGTTTGGCCACCCAACTATACATGTTGCATTGTCTATTGTGCTTTTGTGTACATTATTGAAAACATTCTAATTATAATAAACAACATAACTATATAATTGTTGTAACGAAGAATTAACGAAGATAGGTGTACTCAGGGTTAAGTAATTTGGTGTGGTTTTTTTGTCGAATGAAAGGCATCAATGTCACATGATGTCGGGGAGCATTGAATGTTTCTGCCCTCCAACCAAGGGTGTCCGGGTGTCCATGCACCATGACAAGTGGTATCAGAGAAGAATAAAGTTTGGGTTGTAGGGATGACAATTGAGCACATTTTCCACCGTTCCAACTTTGTGTCATGTGCATTATCGAATAAGTTGAGTTATTTGGGTTGTGGACGATGATCGCATCTTTCGAACGAAATTTGGTTAACAACATGTGACATAATGATTGATTGATGTGCATGGTTTCCTCGTGTAGAAGCATTTCAGGGTATGACGATAACAAAAGAAGAAAATGGGGGATGCGTTCAGTTGGGTACTTGGAACAGGTGACTTGAACATATTTTTTTGTATTGCAAAGTTGGTCAGAGACTTATGCAAAAATTATTAGGCACACCTCACCAAGAGATCGTTGCACTAGCCTTCACCGAAATTGTTTGCTGAGCCATGTTAGAGAGTGGCATACTTCATGTGAATTTGAATTGTAGGTAATCATCTAACTTGACAAATGATGGATGTGAGGACTAGGCATTGGTGCGAAGACAACCAAGGAGAGAGAGATGAAGTGGTGGGTGGCAATCGAGTTGGGAGTATGAAGAAATTTGAGACTAAGAAGATTTTGAAGTGTGAATACTTGTTATATTTCGTGAACTGACCAGGGAGAGTTTGTGTAGGTAGGTGGTTGGTGGAGCAACAAACTGATTCATGGGTGTGACCAAGGAAGCCTTTGTGTAGGTGTGTTGGGTTTGTTTGAGGCAGTGCAGATAGAACTTTAGAAGAACACTTGCACGAATCGAGCAAAGGGGGAGTTGGAAAACTTGATTGCAACTCGTGGACGTGTCAGGGTGTGTGAGTACCTTAGGCACAATGGTTGGGTCTTGAGGAGACTTGAGTTTCGCAATAGGGATCTAAATGGTGATTTTTTTGGAAGAGGTAGAATAGTTGATTCCAAGAGGTGAACAGAGGCATCATGCAATTTGGGTGACTTGTTCCAGTTAGATTTGATTGGACAGTATGTTGAGAAATTTTTGGAGGCAATTGTAGACTTATGCATATCGAAGGATCACAAAGACATAATGAAATGAAGCATGAATGAAGAACTGGTATGGAGGTTACTATTGGACGTGTGAGACTTGTGTAGTTAGAGAATTTTGTGGACAAGTGAAGAAGATGAAGGGAGGTTGACCAATGAAGCAATGATCATACTTGTCTTGGAAAGACTTGTCAAAGAGATCCATGGTACCATGGAGGGCATGGTTGCAACAATGATGAGATAGTCCTCGACATCCTATAGTTCATGGGATGGGTAAAGAGAGTGAATTCAGTTGATCACATGGGTGGTAGGTGTGTTGTGATATACTTGAGATTTAGAACATCTTGGATGTGATATGGAATGGGTGCAACGATGGAGGAAGTAGCAACAACTTTCGCATAAGAGTTGATGAATTTTGAAGGAAGAATTTGTTTTGAAGGGACATCGCTACACGACTAGGTAAGGGAGTTTTCCTTGGTGATTTTTTCATGGAGGAGTCGAGTTGTGGATGAGAAGAGATAAATTTGACTTGGAGGTGTGCCATTGTCCAGGTGATCATATGGTTGGACTGGCCAACCAACTTATTTGACACTTGGATGAGCTAGTGCATAATGACATGGCGAAGGGGTCAGACTTTGGGGGCGCAACAATTTGTTTGTGTAGCAATCGATTGTTGTGAAGGAATTTCTTGACGAAGTTGGATGAAGAGTAGCGACAAGTGTGATATTTCCTTGGTGACGCGAAAATGGGATGATCAACCAGCTTCTTCGAGACATGGAGGGTACCAATGTGTAGAAACATGGCTGAGTGGGGTGAAGTATGTCACAGGAGGTTGCAACAGTTTGACACTTAAACATTTTTCAGTTCTGGTTGGGGTTGGAATAGTGGTTGCAATCGCAACAGAGCAGAGAGAAATCGTTATGACAATGAAGGAAACTTGGACTACATTGAAGATAGAGTTGGGGATACGCTGTTTGGATGCACGAAAACTTTGGGCGGTGAGAACAGTTGCATGATGTTGCAAATGATCATAAACATTGTGAAAAGTTGGGATTTCCACAAGAAATTTGAAATTTCCACTAAGGAAAAATTTGGGGTCTTTGTTTTAGCACGAAACTTGGGGTTTCGAGTAGCATGAGATGTAGGCATGAGTTTGGGTAGACTTGGAGATAACATATTTTGTGGATGTTGTTGAGGTCGGTAACGATTTTGACTTGGGGAGTGTGTACATACTCTAACGATGAGCGTGCGCGTCACCTCATCTTTCGTGAGACAAATGAAGAAATTGGGTTTGTGAAATGAAGGTCAGTATGCCCCATTCTTGTAGACTCCTTGGTGGGTCGACGTGTGGCACAAGTCATCTCAGATGAGTCGTGGGTGAATTGCGTCATGGAAAAGGAAACACGAGCAGACGCACGATGGGGACGAGTCTTGGACTTTGGAAAGACATGGAGAGTCGACTAGACTCACCAAGTAGACTTGGGAGGCCAAGTCTTCGAGAGACATGATGGCATGCCCCTCGGAGAGGACTTGGCTTGGTGTGAGGGCGCCCACTGAACAAGCGAGCCCCTATGAGACAAGTCGGCTTGATGTGGGGTACCCAGTGAATAGGCATGTCCCTTGGTGACGAGTCGTTTGGGAGAGGGCACCTGACGCACCCAAGTGACTCGGAAAAATGAAGAGTTGGGAGTCGACTTGACCCTTCCAACCAGGAAACCCATCGGTTCACCCAACGATCGGGATGTTTGGGGATCCATGAAAAGTATAAAGGTGGAAGGTTGAGTGAGCCAAAACCGACGAACGAAGGTTGCACGACTTAGAAAGAACTTGGACTCTGCGGTTGATTCAGTGAAGAGGAGGGCATGCTCCTCCCCAAGGAGCTTAGTCACACTGAGCTGACTAGTGCCTCCTTGGGGAAGTCTGTAGCGAAATGGAGGATGGGGTGAGCTTTGTTACGAGGCGAGTTGGCCAAGGAGACTTGGATGTTTTGGACGAGTTGGTCTGAGGTTGCAGTGACTTTGAGATGGGCGCTTTGCCGGTCTGGGCGAGACTAGTGAAGACAATTGAGCCATGTTTTGGGTGCTCATGAGACAAAGAATCCATGGAATCTTTGTGGTGACTTTCGGTGGTGGCTTTGTGGTGGAGTCTGGCCATAAACAAGTTGAAGTGCATGAAGGGCATCCAAACTTGGCATGAGGTGGGATAATCACAAAGGAGCAGCGAAGGTTGCAAACTAAATATGGGCAAGGGGGCGACGAGATAGTTTGGCATGATGCAAGGCTGCGAGGAGACACCGATCCACCGGAGACTCATCAATTGTCAAGCCTTGTGCTCCATGTTCATTGTTTTGATTGTAACGAGCTACAACTCGGTTCTTTGTAAGTTAATGAAGATACAGTTGTTAAGCTGGTTTGGCCACCCAACTATACATGTTTCCTTGTCCATTGTGCTTTTGTGTACTTTTTTGAAAACATGCTAAGTATGATAAACTGTATAACTGTTATAACGAAGAAGTAACGAAGATAGGCATAGTCTAAGTTAAGTACTTTAGTGTGGTTTTCCCGTCAAGCATTGGATGTTTCCGCCATCCAATCGAGGGCTCCCCAATAGAGTGACATAACCTCATTGATAGCCAAATCTTACCCATTAAAAAAACATACTTTTAAAATTACAAAATCCCCCAAAACAAAAACAAAATTGAGTTTAAATATGCTCATATTTGTATCTTCTAAATATGCACTCTCCCATAAATTTCAGAAAATTAAGTTCAATATCTTCACACCAACAAACAACTTTTGGAACCATTTCACAATCATTTTAAGAGGACTAAAATAGATCTCCACTCTTAAGTGAATATATTCAATAATACACAACACAAACTTTTTCAGATTTGACAAAATACATCAAAATAAACATTCATACATACAGCAAAATAAATTCATTCACAAAATATAAAACACAATGTATTTAATAATGCAGAAAACATTCACATATACAGAAAAATAAGTTCATTCACAAAATATAAACACAATGTATTTAATAATGCAGAACATAAAACCTTTTCACAGTTTGACAAAATACACCAAAATAAGCATCCTAACAAATTTACACAGTTATCTTTGTGGATATGAAAATAACATTCACATATATTAACAGAATGCATACTTTTATTTGTAGACATGAAATTTGACGTACTCGCCCTGAATGGGTAGGCCAACAAAGTGCTCACAGACTCAAAAGTTTCATGTGTACATTCTTCGTAACAAAATCAGATTAAAAAGACAAAGACTTATGAAAATTGCATTATTATCCCTGATTTAGCACGGGAACAAAGTTCGAACATATCCAGAAATTTCATGTGTACGCATTTTATAAGGCAGATAATATGGACAGATAAGAGCGATAACAGAGAAAAATGAAAAGAAAATTACGACATGAACTCACATGAACTCAAGAGACAGAAATATTTCTGCTCCTATGGAAAGGAAAAAGTGCTTATACATATTTATACAAGTTTCTTTTAAGTCTAATAATTTTAGCTGAAGTCAAGTCTGTTCTAAATTTACACTAGCCTTAGACAGCTTTGTTCGAGAACTGAAGATCCATTTTAGAGAACTGAAGATCCATTTTAACAGAAATATGTAGCCAGAAGAAAAGTAAACTATACTACTTTATCATCGAATTTTATGGAAGATTGCCGTTTATCAATTGGTCAATTCTCCCGTGTAGGACACCGCTATCAAAATGGCGAAAATCTGAGAGCTGCAGGGTTAAAAAATAAAAACGTCAAAGTACTTAGACAAAAAAAAATCCAGATAAGTATCGCAGCATCTAGGTTTTCATACAATAACAGATTACCTTCGAGTGAATGCTATAAAAGGCCCTATCATTTATATCAGAAACCGTAGCACTCACAACTTCAACTCCGGCTTCTTCTAACACCATTAGAAGACTAGAGAAGTCAATCTGATTC